>NMUG010009862.1:0-11140 GCA_002855965.1 Monotropa hypopitys | reverse complement strand
ATATTTCTCCCTTTTATAATATCATGGATTTGCTGAAATTTGGGCCTTTCCGAGGCTTGGGATTCGATAATTAGGAGTTGGCTTGGATTTCCGGAGGAGTGAGGGTTTGCGGGAATAGGAGAAAGAGAAAGAGGCCTGAAGGTTGGCCTTCCGGAAATTGGAGTTCCAATTTCCGGTAAAGCAGATGGAAGAAGGAGAGGGAGTTTCTGGTTTACCGGAAGAGAAAGAAAGGAATGACTTGGTCTTCCGGAAGAGGAGGAGGTCAGGTGTGGGAGAGAGTTTGATCTTCCGAAAATTGAAGGACCAATTTTCGGAAATGCGGATTGGTCTTAGGTGGTCTTCCGGTAAAGGGATATTGTCCTTCCCGAAGAACAACATTTCAATATAGGTTCCCCTCTTCTTTTCTATTTCGATATATATATATATAGCCTCTCTCTACCTTTCCCCAAAAGTGGTATTTCGATATGCACCACGGGGTGCATATCGAAATAAAATGCTTCTGGTTGCCTTCCCCTCTCTTGCATTTCGATATACAGATAGAGTGTATATCGAAATGGCAGCCCTCTTGTCCCCCTCTTCATTGTCGCATTTCGATATACACCTAAGGGTGTATATCGAAATATTGTTGTTCTGTCCAGCCGTATGCCTTTGTATTTCGATATACACTTTGAAGTGTATATCGAAATACAAGACCTCTGGTCTTCCTCTCTCGTATATGCATTCAGATATACCTTTGGAAGGTATATCGAAATATGGGTGTCTCTACCCTTTCCTGTAGCAGATTGCATATCGATATGCAATCTTTGCATATCGATATGCAAGCCCAGTAAGGGCATTTCAGGAATGTTGTACGGAATGATATATAAGCTCAATTTAACCCAACCCTACGTTTTTTACACTCACCAATACATCACCTAAGCAGCCACACACACACTCTCTCCATCTCAGTCACGTATCTCTCTTTTTCTCATTTCTCTCCCACTTCTCTTTTCTCTCTCTCTCTCTCTCAATCTAGGCCTCAAAGAGCCAAACCATCTTCACAAACATCAATCACAAGCTCGTCCTCTATGCAGCCATGGTCATGGATCGTCTATTGGGGCACAAACCCTCAATTAGAATTCAAGGGCTCGTCTCTTTCAGTAGAGTTTTCTATCCCTATGGTTTTTATCTTTTGTATTCTTACTTCCCTCTCCAAATTATTTTGAGAAATTCATGTGTTCCACGAAAATGGTGATGGATGTTGTGTATAACCCTTAAATCCTTGGGTTCTTGAGTCCATTTATGTCTCATTGTGTTTCGTTCGAGTTCAATTTCTAGGTTCCCTAATTATTTTTGAAAAGCCCAAAATTTTATGGAAACCCTAGGTTTTTCTAATGTTGAGTAAATTGGGAAACATCATTAATTTAATTGTCGGTGTCACGTATTAGGGCCTAGAAAATGTTTTGGTTCATTGGAACTCATAAATTGAACACATTGCGAGTAAACTCATATTTTGGGTCCAAATTATAAAATTAGGAGGTGTTTGCCCTAATTGGAATAAGAAAGTGAACAAGTTAATTAAGTGGCTTAAAACATAGGAGATTATCTAGGTTGACTATATATTATGGGAAATCCGTTTCCCGGAATTTTGATCCCTGAGTGGTATACACTCATGACATTGCGCAATGGGGGCTTGCACTGGGCCCTCCCGACGGGTCGGGTAATACGAGGAATTTACATGGTTAGTTTAGTTGACGAACTATTAGCGCGGAAGTTGCCGAAACTTATTAACTCTTTGATATTGATTTTGACTCACTTGGTACTACATTGAATTCATCAATGCGTAGGAAATGGTGACTGAATACTTAACTCCGTTGATTTCGTCAATGTGTAGAAAACGACAACATATGAACTATTCTCCTTGATTTCGTCAAGCTGAGCTTTGAAAAGAATTGGAAGTTTATTTGATCTTATCTCCTTGATTTCGTCAAGTTGAGCTTTTGAAAATGGTTAGAAACTCATTAGTCAAGTCGAGTAATTTGGAAGAAATTGACAACTTACTAACCTTGTCACCTTTAAATGGCCAATGTGGAGTCACTTGGAAAAATGGTCACAATTGGAATCTAGAGTCGAATATTAACGAACGATTTAATTTAAATGGTTTTGAGATTTGAAGAGATCCCTATGCATGCACATGTTAGAGACCATTGGATATAGATTTCTCTACTAGGCTGTTGCCTAACCCTATATTTTTAGGTACATGACATTCCGTGGATTGGAGTTGCATCTTCAGACTCCTCGCTGGGCTTTTGAAGTTTGGATCCATAGTAGACAATAGGTGGTTCCACTCCCATTATTTATTGTATTTTTTCATTTCTTCATTTCAGTTGTAAAAGTGTAAAGTATTATAATTCAAATTCATTACATTGCTTGTGATTGTGCCTCATGTTCGATGTTCATCCTTTATGTAATAGTGGGATAATATGGTTGGTAGTTATTTTAATTCCGCACTTTTACTATAATTGTTTAATTAAAAAACGGTTTAAACTTGGCCTATTCGATCGGCCTTGACTCGGCCGGTCCCCTATTTCTGCCGGAAGCTGACATTCCTGCATAAACTTGGCCTATCAGGCAAATTTCCTGCCCCAGCTATGGGTCGTGGCAACAAAAACAGAGGTGAAGGCAAGCTCTTTTCGTATTATAATAATTAAAAACATAGAGACAAGAAAAGTTTGGAAAAGTTTTGACCGATCGCCATGCTTAACGGCATTAAAAGTTTCTGAAGCCCCAGATGGATGTCATGGAATTAGCAGGACATTATCTTCCAGTACGGCGGGTGGCCTATCCTGTCGAGCCGCCTCCTGGGTCTTCTGCCGATCAATCCACCTGTTGAGGTGGCCTTGGCAGACCAGGAGCTCTATATAAGCCTTGAATGGGGAGCAAGAGTTGGTGTAATGCCCATTTTCCCTGTGATAAGTGCAGAATGCCCGGCCGTTGTCGTTGCTCTCAGTTCCCAATTTGTGGTCCAGGCAACTAAAGAAAGACTGATCTCGAATTTGCTTGAGGATCATATTTGTTGGCTCGGTGAAGATCGTTGTTTCGGCCACATAGTCCTCCGGATTTGGCCTCCGTCCTTCCCCTGCTTTCACCCAATTGACCTGGCATCGTGCCCCGGAGCCAGGCGTAGGAAGTGACCGGCCTACAGGGCGCTGAGCTGCCCGGTCGAAAAGCAGATCCTCCAACTGGCAAAATTTATCTATCCTTTGCATGAGATCATCCATGTCATCTGCAGGATTCTGCATGAGTTCACGGGAGATCAGGCTATCGGTCGCAAGGCCCATCTTGAAGGATGTGGCTGCGATGCCCTGGTCGCAGTCCTGAATTTCGTTGTATAGCTCCCAGTACTGGTCGGCATATTGTCAGAGAGACTCGCCGTGGTGCTTTCTGAGGCTAATAAGGGCGCCAACATCCTTGCGTTGTGTGGTACTTGTGACGAAGTGAGTAAGGAACGCTCGCTCGAGATCCCTGAAGCTCCAGACGGATCTTGGAGGAAGCTTGTTCAACCACAAGGAGCCCTGTGTCCCCAAGCTCGTAGAGAAGACTTTACACATAATGGCATCGGCGGTTGTGTAGAGGGCCATAACCTGCCGGAAATAAATAAGGTGTATATAAGCGTCAGTCTTTGGATCGTACCTTGCAAATTTGGGAAGATTAAATCCCGGAGAGATTGTTGCCGAGTCGATGGCCCTGGAGTAAGGGGAGGCGCTGAGCTGTCCAAGACGTGCATCAATGCTCCAGAGGGCATTCCCCGTGGGGTACTCGGGAGATCGTTCTCTTCTGTGCTGATGGCGATCCTCATGATCATTCCTATGAGGGGAGGAGGGCGTGTGATGGCGACGGCTGCGTCGATGTTGTCTTTCTGGGCTTCGGCGATCCGGGTTCGAGCGCTTGCGGTGCCCTGCTGCATCTCCCTCTGATCGTCTCCTCTGATGCCCATTTGAGCTCCCTTTTTCTGGATGGTGTATGTCCTTCTCAGGGAGGACCGAGATGAACACCCATGGTCATACATATACAGTGTCCCACTTGATGTCCCTTGGGATCGGGCACTAGGTGTAGACCCTCCGCAGGCATGTCGCTCCGGATCTGATCCGTCCTTTCTGCTCGATTGCTGCGTGGGGTCTAGTCTCGCTTTTTCCGTGCCGCTCTTGTGTCGTGTTCTGTTGCCAGAGTTTGATGTGACAGAAGCTGCCCGTGGGGGCTACTCGGCGATCTTGGAGACTTGCTCTTTGAGGAAGGCGATCTCGACGTCTTTCTATCTGAGCAACCTTTCCACGGTTGAGGCTACGTCAGAGCTGGGCTCAGCCGGAGGCTGGACGGCAAAAGGGTTGAGAATCCCTACCCACAAATGGGGGACCGTTGCCGGCAGTAATAGAGGAAGATGAGGAGCACCAGACAACTCTATGCTCCTAGTGGAAGGGGGTATCTTAGTTCCCATGGAACAGTCATAAGCTCTAGGGAGGTGTAAGGAAAAACCACCAAAAATCTGGAGAAGATTGTAGTCTTTCCTAGTAGAGTCGCCAATTGTGGTGACTGTTTTCGGGATACCTGGTCTTCGATAGAGCTTCTTCGGCAACTCAACGGTCGACAATGGTACCAGAACTCATTGTGGGCCAACCTGCAAGAACAAATAAGATCCCCTGCTTGGCTCCTGTAAAACAAAGGTTAGAGCCCACCGGTCGGCAGTGACCGGATGGGGCTTCCGAAGATCAAGTCAATGGTCGTCCAAAAGAGGAGGAAATGACTGTAAATAGAGAGGTCCGGAGAGTGGGAACCAAAAGTCTCCTTGAATAGAAACCTCAGTTGGGTATTTATAGGGAGAACCTGACTTGGAGCCCAAGGATGGCAGACCACGGGACCCTACAGCGCCCTTGGTGGCTATAAAGTAACAACGACCCAAAACGACGTCGTTTTGGGTCCATTTTCCAAACCTTCAATTTTAGCCAAAATGGTAAAACGACGTCGTTTTATTAACTTCTGAAAGGGGGAAAATTTGTACAGCAAGAACAAAATTTTGACCGATCACTGTCATTTTTTGGTTCATTTTTTGGTTTTTACAACAAGAACAAAATTATAGTTTTGCTCCAAATTTCATTGTGTTTTTACTTTAATTTGAAAAATAAAAAATGACTGTTATTTTTTTATTTTTATTGCCAAACCAAACTTTTAATTTCGACTCCAAATATCATTGTTTTTACTTTAATTTTAATTGCCAAATGGTTGCATTTTTCTGGAAAATGAAAATATTGACAATATTTCTACAATCAAAATAAGAAATGGTGCAAATTGAGACTTTCTCATAACTTCATACCAAAAAAAATGTCGCAACATTTCTAAACCAAAAATAATAATACCAACAAAAGTTCAACTAATGTCATTCATTACATCAAATTTTAATTTATCGAGGATTGGTGAGGATCACTCAACAAATGGAAAAAATAATCGTCGCGAAGAAACCTGAAAGAATAAAACCAAGTAGATAGTTAAAATAAAATAAATTAGAGTAACCATATGACTTTAAAAAATGCAATTTAATTGTTACTACATTTACACACCTCAGTAGTTTGTGGATGATAAAGTATTTGAGAACACGAAGCCGTTGGTTCCGAAGTAGAGCCACAAATATCCTATTCCACACTAAATTCAACAATGCATGATTATACATTGTAGAAAAAAATTAGAACTTTCAAATCAAAGATGAAAATAATAATTATACCTAACCAAGTTGGGTAGATTTTTGAACATCTTGTTTTTTTCTTTCCAATGTTCTCATGCCAAGGTTTCAATCTACTCTTACCTTTACGTATGACAAGTTTTTTCTTTAAACCCTTGGCTTGCAATAAGTTGGGAACAAACTTGTCTAATTGTTCAATTTCCACTTCAATAGGATCTCCCATGTGTAAGAACATTTTGTCCACTTGGACACACATGTAGTCCACCGTATTGTTCACAAAATCATATGCCGCTTTAAGTTCGCATGATCGAGCTCCCAATTGTATCATTTTTGGACAAAGATTCCTATAACGTGATGCTTTCACCAATTTTGGATCTTTTTCTGCAATACTAATCTCGTTCCCTTTAAATGCACAATCCTTTGCATCTAATCTCCATCGACATGGTATATAACTTTCTGGAATTTTTATAACACTCATTCTATCAAGCACTTTTAATGCATGACCACAAAGAATTCCAAAAGTCTCAAATTTTCTACAAGTACAACAAACTTGTAGACAAACATGTTTCCCAAACTCGTCCAACTCTATATTACCCGACACAAGGTATTTAACCTCCAATTGATGCAAGCCAACCACACACTTGAATTCTCCTTGGAAGTCATGATGTTGTTCCACAAAACATGAAAGTGAGGTGTCAACCTCGTCGTGAAACAAATCAAAGAGAGGAGGAGTATACAATTTCGCAACTTGAATCAACATTGGACATTTTTTCAACTTTAGCCTTGGCAACTTTTCTCTAGAATGAAATATCAAATCAAACTCGTTGTCTCGCTTTTCCATAACAAGCCTATCAAAATGTATAAAAAATTGAACAATATTATGATCAAACTTTACAAATATCTTGATTTTGACATTTAGGGTCTCACTCACTTGTGTGTTTCGCATTCCCGCATTGAAGGACCATTTCAAATGTATGTGTGCCCACTTCTTTCTTAATTCCAAAGTTTTATTTATCCATATATTACCATGCAAGTTGTACTTGGCAATCAAAGTAACCAAACCTTGTAATAATTCATTCTCATCCTCATATCTAAAAATACAAGTATTGAAATACTTACCAAACGACGATGCACCCTTGTACAAGTGTCCTAAGTGCTTCAAAGCATTTTGCATTAGGTGAAACGTGCATAATCCACGAGTAACATCAGGCATGACAATCGAAATAGCCCTAGCAATTGCGACATCTTGGTCCGTAAATATGGTGGAGGGTTTTTTTCCCGCCATCGCATGCAAAAACGTCTCAAATAACCAATCGAAAAATTTTGTAGTTTCATCATACAATAAAGCTGCACCAAAAATCGTCGTCATCCTAAAGTGATTAAAGCCAGCAAAAACAGCAAGTGGTCGACAATCTTTGTTTATCATTGTATGATCATCCCAAAAAATGCTAGTTACCATCTCATCCATATCCAATTAAACAGCATAGTAAAAATAAGGATTTTGAGCCGTTTGAGTTCGAAAATATTTTAATAGTCCCAGCTTCACCATATTCTAGACTCCTTTGCCTTCTTTCACGTAAGTAACTTTTATGGTCCTCTTGTATGAACCCTACAAAATTCTTCCCCCCAACTTGTGCACTAATAAGATCATGAGATGCCTTAAGCGATAAACCGCTATCAACAGCTAACTCGATATTTAAGAATTGTGCCTCATTTATTCTTCTTTGAGATCGCATCAAGTAAGTACATTCTGAAAGATGCAAAGGGTGATTATGATCTTCTACAAATTTCGTTACAATCCATTTTGAGGCCTCTCGATTAAACTTCACGTACATGAATGCCTCACACTCAGTTCTTGTCTCTTTTCGAGGTCGTTCTACCACTAGAGACCGATTATCAAGTGGTCTTTTACTTTGTTTACTACAAACAAATTTGCGATTAAGAGCAATTTCATCTTTTTGCTTTTTGTACGATAACATCTCCTAATGCTAAATCCCATAACTTTCCCATGATTATTATAAAATTCATATGCATCTTCCTCTGATTGAAATTCCATACCGATATATGGGAGGTACTCTGTAATGGCTTCCGCAACAATATCATCTTCCATATTTTTTCAGCTGAAATTAAAGAGAAAAATTATCATCCTTCAGATTTTTTCAACTACAAATATTGAAACACATTTAACCCAATCATTCAACACAATTTTGTAGAAATGATTTAACTGTTATTGGGCGACACCAAAAAATCATTCAACGTTTTCAACTACAAAAATTTAAATACATTGAGATAGTGGTTAGTACCTATCGGAAATTCGTTGCCGGAGATAATAAGCCGATGAATCGTTGCCGGAAATAATACGTAGAGGGGTTCATCCGAGAGGGGGTGGGGGATGTCAGAGGAGTTCGTCCGAGAGGGGGTGGATGTCGGAGGAGCTCGTCCGAGAGGGGGTGGGGGCTGTCGGAGGAGTGGAGGTTCGGCGAGGTAGTGACCAGATGGAGGTCAAGCGAGAGAGATAGGGAGGCGGTTTGGGAGAGAGGAGGGAGGAGGGAGAGAGAGTGGGCGTCTGTGGGAGGGATGAGTGAAATGCAAAATCACGTTTAGGGCAAAACAATAGAGACTCAAAACGACGTCGTTTTGAGTCCATATTATTTTTTTAAATTTGTGTTTCAAAACGACGTCGTTTTGAAGCACTGCAACTTTTGCAGTCCTTTCCTCCCTGTAGGGACCCCGCGTCCAAGGATGTCGCGTGGGCCGCGCGTCGCTGGTCCATCTAGGTGACGTCATCCTTAATAGTGCACATAATGGGCCAGATGGGCCGCTGCAATCGATGGACTGGGTCATTGTACGGATGGTGGTACCGCGAGCGACCGGATGAAGCACTTCGTCCTGTGTTACTACCGACGGGTGGACCATCTGCTGAACGGTCGGTCGGACGGGAGCTGTGCCCTTGCCACAAGGAATGCTCGAAGTGTTCAGTTGACCAATGTGGTAGCTGGATGTTTGGGGATCCGGCTGACCGACGATCCCCGTTGTCCAGAGATGCTTCGATCACGAGAGAGCCATTACTGTACCCGGCTCTGACCAGATGCATAAGTGAGATGTTTGGAGCGCCGTGAGGCCGGAGGCCCTGGTTGGCTCCTTCGGATATCCAGAGAATCTGCTTTGATTGCCGAAGGTCCGCATGATGAACCGCCGGTCCCATCCTTCGGTCATACAGATGAAATGTTTGACGTAGGTCTGTGAGGCCGACAACCCTGGATTGCTCCGTGAGATGCTTGAGGTGGGGGTCGGATAAGCTGGGTGGTCCAGTAGAATGGATCCGGCCCGACCCAATTGAAGTCCGGCTACTACTATATAGTTGACAGCAAACATTGGGTATGTCTTAGGACTTGGTATCACTTTTCGATCATAGATTGGTTGGCATTTGAAGAAGATGAGTGTATATTGAGATTGTGTGTGTTAGATTTCGGGGAGGCCGAAATGATTTCTCGTCATTGTTTGAGTTGGTGTGTATCAGTTGTTGCTGGAATAGTATTTGGAAATGGCTCCTTTGAAGCTTTGTATGATAGGAGGGACATGAATCCTATTTGATAGAGTGATGTAGTGAGGGGCAGATTTTGTCTGGAGTAGGAATAGATATCTTGTAATGGTATTGAGCGTATTCGAGAAGAGTTGAGAATAGCTCAGACTCATTTGTAATGTTATGTGATAAGTGGGTGGCGTGAAGAATGGTTTGAGATTGGGGTATGCGTATTCTCGTGGATATCCTTACAAAAAAGTGTAGTTCGTCTTAGAGGAAGAAAAAAATTGACACCGAGGTGCGTTGGGCTGATGAGAGTGTGGAAAAAGTGGGAGTAACCGTGTATGGGTTAATTTTATCCGGAATACTGCTTTTGATTTCCAGGTAATTTTCTGATTTCGGGGACAAAATCTCCCAAAGGATGAGTTGTAATACCCGTTGCTTATTCTAATAAAAGAATTCATGTTTTATTATACTTGGCATAATCTTGAAAATCATTTTGCATGTGTTAGAAAGGGTGAAAAAGGTTTAGAGTTTATGGTAAAAAGGTGTAATGGTCATTTCTATGTTATAAGCATGTGTGTAGTTTCATATTCTAGTATTACCTCGAGTTCGTCTTTGTCCGTGTGAATACCGAGGGTTAGAGTTCATGATTGATGTCAAAGTCCCTTAGGTGATTAGTTCTTGAAAAAGTTAGTATTGGGAGAATTGGTGTGATCTTAGATTAATTAGAGATTAAGGGTTGGTTTAGAGTCCATGATGAGAATCGGGAAGGTTATTGAGCGTCATCGGAATGATAATTTGGTGTCTAAACGTTGGGGTAATTGATGTAGATGACCTTGAGGCATTAGGAAATAGTTGGAAGGCTTAAACAATGATTAAGTATGGAGTGAACAAAGCATGTCACAGGATAGGTGCGTCCGGAGCGCATCGAGCACTAGGATTTAACATCAAATAGCGAGGGGCGCGTGAGGGGAGCACGCGCGCCAGGGGTGGCGCGTGAAGAGGGCGCGCGTTGGGGTGGCGTGGGCCGAACTGGGTTGGGTTTTGGCTCGAGTTTGTGCAATTTTAAACGATTTTGAACGGTTTTATCTTAACTTGAACGTGTTTTACCCTAAGAATTGTATCTCTAACTTACAATTAGGGTTAGAGGCTTGAGAGGGGCATCCTAGAGAGGTAGAGAGAAAGAAGGGAATTCCTTGAAGGAAGAGGCTCGGGAGGCGATTAGACGCGCTTTCGAAGCGATATCTTCGCGTTGATCTTGATATACGGTAAGATGTTTCCATCGTTGAATTTTCTTGATTTTTCCTTAAAGCCCATGTTTTGATTTAGGGATCTTGTGTGTGTCTCCATGATTGTGTGTGAGTGTGTTCATGGTGTCGAGATTTATAGAAATTATTGAACGAACTTGCATGTATATACAGGGTTCGATGTAGTTGCGTATATGTGTATGTGTGTGGGTGAGATTCACACGTTCGTTGAGATTTGTGGAGCATATTATTCATCTCTAATGTATGGTTCGATCTCGGTTGTATTGATTTGTGTTTGTAGATCGTGTTGAGAATGAGTGTCATGGTGTTCATATGTGTTTGGAATTCAATCTACTTTGTTGAGTTTTGCATGTATATGCATGGGATTATAATTGGAAGGTGTGAATATGCATATGTGGGTGCATAAGATCTATCGGCCCATAGGATTGTGTTTTCTAACCCTTGAATTTCCTATCATTGTTTAATATTATTCATTATATTGATTGTGCGAGATTGATTTTAGGAAACGAAATGGTGAATCGAGAAGCACCCGAAACATAATAGGTGACATCCTCTTAAGAGGTAAATGTGAGTGTATGAGGTATTTAATTTCAATTGTACAATATTCTTTTCAGTTGTTAAAATTGGTCTTACGAC
>NMUG010009861.1:0-11140 GCA_002855965.1 Monotropa hypopitys | reverse complement strand
TTATGATAAAAAGATGTTAAAAACATTTTCTGAAAATGACCGTATGGAGATGTCATCGTAATTTTTGGAACTCCGTGATATTTATAGTAAAATAATATCAAAATTCTTATGAACCGGCGATTATGATCGTGAAAATATATATTTGAAAATTTTAGAGACGACCGATAGAAAGATGTCGTCGGGATTTTTTTTTTGGGCTGAACGGTTAGTTGTAGGAAATTACCACCGAAGCCATCGTAAGTAAGCGATCGTGGTCGCGAAAGATGTATTCCGAAAATATTTTAATGGGTGACCGGTAGAAAGTTGTCACCACTGATGATTTTTTTTCGAATTTATCACACAATGACCGTAGGTAGATGTCATAGTGCCTTGAAATTTTAATAAATAGCCATAGAAAGTTGCTATTATTGACGTAAGAAAGATTTGAAAGCAGTAACCATAGGTAGTTATTACTGCAATTTTCAGAATTTAAATTTAAATTAATAACCGTAGGAAGATGCTATTAAACTGTTTTCCATTTTGAACTGCAATTGTAGAAAATACTACCGTAGGCGGCAATATGGGAGTTGTTTAGCAACCGTAGAAAGGTGTCACTAAATTTAAAATTTTGGAATTTGAACGGTAATCATAGAAAGATATTACCATAAGCGGAAAATTAGAAATTTGGTTAGTAACCGTAGAAAGGTGTTACTAATATTTTGAAAATTTTAACATTGAACAGTAATCATAAAAAGATATTACAGTAAGCGAAGAAAATTAGAAATTTGGCTAGTAACCGTAGAAAGGTGTAACTAACATTTTAAGAATTTTAACCCGAACAAAGGCCGTAGGAAGATGCCCTTTGCCTAGACTTCTGAATTATAAACCAGCAATCGTAGCAAGATAATGCTGTGATTTTGAAAATTTTGTCCGAGTAATAGCCGTAGGGAGATGCTATTACTGGTAATTTGGGATTTTGCCCCAGTAATCGTAGAAAGATGTTACCGAGCCTTGAAGGTTTTACCTGAGTAATAGCCATAGGGAGGTGCTAATACTGGGAAAATATAAAACTTTGCTCCAATAATCGTAGAAAGATGTTATTAGGGCTTGGAAATTTTACCTGAGTAATAGCCGTAGAGAGATGCTATTACTGGCAAATTTAAATTTTGTCTCAATAATCGTAGGGAGATATTACTGAGACTCGAAGATTTTACCTGAGTAATAGCCGTAGAGAGGTGCTACTACTGGAAAATTTTAAAACTTTTGCCTCAGTAATCGTAGAAAGATATTACCGAGACTTTGAAAGATTTACTTGAGTAATAGCCGTAGGGAGATGCTACTACTGGCAAATTTAAATTTTTGCCCCAGTAATCATAGGAAGATATTACTGGGACTTGAAAAATTTTACCTGAGTAGTAGCCGTAGGGAGATGCTACTACTGGCAAATTTAAAAATTTGCCCCAGTAATCGTAGGAAGATATTACTGGGATTTTGAAAACTTTAAAAGATTTACCTGAGTAATAGCCGTAGGGAGATGCTACTACTGGCAAATTTAAAACTTCACTAGTAACCATAAGAAGATGTTACCGTGGTTTAAAATTTGAACGATGGTCATAGAAAAATACTATTAGATAGCTTTTTGAAAATTCAAATTTGTAGTCATAGAAAGATACTACTGAGAAATGTTAACCTATAGCCGTAGATAGATGCTATTGAGGTTCCGTAGATATAAATCTGCGACCTTAGAGAGGTGTCGCCGTAGGTTTATGAAAAATTTAGTTTATGGCCTTAGAAAGATGCCACCGGGATTTTTGAAAATATGAACCTATAGCCTTAGATAGATACTACTGCAGGTTTAGAAAAAGATTTAGCCCATGGCCTTAGAAAGGTGCCATCGTAGGCTTTGGAAAATTTAAATCTGTAGTCTTAAGAAGATACTACCGCGATTCTTGACAACATAAACCTGTAGTCCTAGATAGATGCTACTGTAGGTTAGTGAAACATAAATCCGTAGTCGTAGGTAGATAATACTGTAGATTTTGAAAATGCAAACCTATAGCCTTAGATAGACACTACTGTAAGTTTGGAAAATTTATTTGCGTCGATAATCATAGGAAGATATTACCGAGCTTTTGTACCTGTAGAGTTTGTAGATACTTGTTACCTAAACTTGAGTCATTTGACTACCAGGATTTTAATGATTTCTTCCTTTGTTTTGTAGGATGACTTCTCGGCATAGACCAGGGAAGGAGCCTGCAGATGAGGCTAGACCTTCGAGACCGGCAGAGGAGGAGAGGTAGGAGTCTCCCTTTGACATTGATGATATAGACTTTGTAATGGATGCAGGAGACGTGGCGGCACCCAGATTTGGATATTTTGAGGCTTTTTCCCCAGATGGTGTGGGATGTTAGCTGAGAGGGATGACGGTTCCCGAGGATCTTAGAGAGGCCAGCTTGAGTGTTTTTGATACACTGCTTCTGACACAACTTCGGTCTCATCCTTTGATGTACTTATGAGCACGGATGGTTCCGCCTGAGAGGACCTTCCACAGAGCATGGTTTCAGGCAGTCGAGATCTGCAATGATGCACACCCCGTATACAGACATTTTCTGATCGAGTAGGGTTTTTGCGACATTTTAGCCATCCCCCCATTTCACTCGAAACATACTTTGATTCGGGCCCTTGCCGAGCGTTGGTTCAGTAAGACCAACACGTTACATTTGGGGGACTATGAGTTGGGCGTTACTCCCTTTGAGTGGGCAGTCATAACAGGTCTGAGGTTTGGAGGAGTCCCTGTCTAGAGGACGGAAGGGACTGCTTTTGATGCAGAGAGAGTTCTGGGCATTCATCCTCATGAGTTGAACGGGAGACAGATCCCTGGTTCAGTACTGAGAGGTGGTGATTTCTTCTACACCATAGAGTCCGACGGCTTGGAGTTGTACCAGCGGCAGCATCGTTTGCTACTGTATTTGATAGTGTCGTGCTTCCTGAGCAATAACAGCACTCTATTTTCTGTTGCTTATGTCGGGATTGTGGACTTCCCGGATGGTGCCCTTTTTTATTGGGGGTCTTTTACATTTGCTTCATTCCTCCAGGCGATGCGAAGGAGAGTCAGTTGCCCTGCGCCGACACAACTAGGATTTTGGCCCTTTCTTCTGTGGTGGTCTTTCGAGCATATGAGCGTCGGGCACCCCCGTTCCACCGTCCTGGAGTATTTCATTCCCAGAGCCCTGATGTGGCTGCGTCCGTCTACGCGTTCTGTGGATCTACTGGACTTTGTGACACTCCGCTCTTAGTTAGAGCTTGTCACGACAGATGATATCATCTGGCAGCCATTCCTTTTCTTGATAGAGGGGGATACATATGCCTTCGAGATATATTTGCCATATCGGTAGTGTACCTTCTTATCGTATTCCTTCTGGGAGCTATATATAGGCGACCACCGTTGGCGCCAGACGATGGGAGAGGTGCGGATCCCAAGATGCCCGTTTGCTGCCACCTTTGGACAGGCTTGGTCTCCGGTTGTGGGAGATAGAGATGTTGTTGGGTTCATGATAATGGGGGATTACACTGCTTGGTTTCGAAGTGTATTCATTGGTCGCTTCACCACTACGACCCAGGTTCAGGGAGGACGTTCGATCGGCACTGAGCAGGATCGTTTCTTTTAGATGATGAGGGGTGCTCATCGCAGAGCCCAGACTTCCCAGCCTATTTTAGAGGAGGAGCAGTGGAGATTTTATCAGGATTTCTAGCAGTGGAGGGCTGAGCATGGAGGAGGACCACCAGACCAACAGTTTCCCTCAGATGAGGTGCGTAAACATAGTAGTTTACTTTCTGTCTTTGTCATTTCATAGATCTATGTAGACCTGCTTTACTGTCATTTCTATTTTCTGATAGATTTGTTATGCTGTTTCAGGCTGCCCCAGACCCCCCGAGAGGTTCAGTGGACAGGAGACCTAGATGGCGAGGACGACAGGATAGCAACAGGAGCAGGGATATTTGATGTACCTGCAGCAGAGATAGATTTTTTTGCAATTTGATAGCATAGTACTGAGTTTGTTTTTTTGATGGGCACTCTGTGTAGTTAGCCCTTTTCGTTCTTCTGTTGTAGCAGGACACTCTGTGTAGTTAGCCATTTTTATTCTTTTTCTTCTCTTTAGAACATTAATGTATTTTTTTCTATGTATGAGTACGCATTTTACTACTTGCAATTTATATCAAATAGGAAGTAACACATTCATAAACATTTAACAATATCTGTTAAGAGTGATTGATACCTAATTCAGGTTGATCAATCAAAATGATTTTAATGAACAAGGCCTCACCTATTGATCTAAGGCGGAAACCCTAATTCACCCTTTTGTTGAGAAGTGATGTCGCAGTCTTTAGCACATGAAGTAATAGACTGCTAGACCAAAATGAACTGGATCATCAGAGAAACTGCTTCTTCGGAAGGTCGGTTCTCGTGCTAATATCTATTCTAATTTCAATGCTGCCCAAACATGCTCTGATGGTTTAGCTAGTTCCAGAGAACAATCTTGTGTGTGTGTGTTTTGTTGGCTTTTTCTTTATCCATTTTTGCCGTAACTCCCTTTCGGGTGATGATTATGCTGGATGACTTTTATTTTTTGTTCCAATTTTGCTATGGTTCCCTCTTGGGTCTTAACCATACTGGATTGATCCATTTTTGTTGTAGCCCCCTCACGGGTTTTGACTACACCGGATTTGTCCCATTTGTTTTGCCAAGGTCCCCTTTTGAGTTTTAACCATGCTGGGTTTTTCCATTTTGCCATAGTTTTCCTTCTTAGGTTTTAACTATGCTAGATAAAGATTTTTTTTGACAATGATCAAGACTTTAAACTTCTCCAAGACACAAACTTCTCGACTAAGTTCCGATGTTTTTGAATAAACGCGAGCACTTCGATTATGAGGAGAGGCTGAAGAATTCAGAAGGAAAGGAGAGAGAGATATTTTGTAGAACCCCCCTTTTTGTTTGTGTAAGGGGGTAGCGATTTATTTTTCTTTTGATCATCGAATTGACGTGATGATGATGATGAATATATATGTTTTGGCATCACTCTTTTCAGATAAGAGGAGAAAGGGAAATTTATGATTGAAGCCTTGGAAGAAGAAGTAGAAATGCTACTTCACTCAAATTGCATCGGATCTTTAGTGAGAAGATGATGTCTTTATAGAAATTTAAAATTTAATCAGAAATTAGAAAAACTGCTATAAATTAGGCATGGTAGAGCTTGAGCATATCTGCATTGAGGGGGAGGGGAAACTCGATACCATCCATTTCTGCAAGGATGACGGCTCCACCTAATAGTACCTTGGCCACTATGAAAAACCCTTGATAGTTGGGGGAAAACTTCTCTTTTGCCTCTTCTTGGATGGGAAGAATCCGCTTCAACACCAGGTCCCCTTGCTGAAATACTCGCGGCCGTACATGTTTGTTGAAGCTCTTTGCGATTCTCCGCTGATAGCATTGTGAATGATAGATTGCTGCTAATCTCTTTTCATCTAGGAGGGCCAACTGGTCATGTCGGGCCCTGACCCATTCTGCATCTTCCGTTGCAGACTCCATCATGATACGGAGCGACGGGATTTTAATTTCAGGAGTGAGCACGGCTTCGTGGCCATAGACTAGGGAATACGGTGTTGCCCCGGTAGAAGTTCTTGTAGAGGTCCGGTAGGCCATGAGCACAAATGGTAGCTTCTCATACCAGTCCCAGTATATGTCTGTCATCTTACGG
The DNA here is from genome assembly GCA_002855965.1 of Monotropa hypopitys. Lineage (NCBI taxonomy): Eukaryota > Viridiplantae > Streptophyta > Magnoliopsida > Ericales > Ericaceae > Monotropa > Monotropa hypopitys. Next base: position 5,405 of record NMUG010009861.1, on the reverse strand, counting down.
ATGATCCGTTTGATATTTTTATTGGCTGCTTCTACTGCTCCGTTCATCTGCAGGCAATATGTAGTTGAATTCTGATGCTTGACATAGAACTGGTCGCATAATCGCTGCATCAGGGAGCTGTTCAAATTCTTCGCATTATCTGTGACTAGAGTCTCTGGCAAGCCGTAGCGGCAGATAATATTATTTCTGATAAATTGCGTGATGACCCTTTCGGTTACATGCGGAAAACTGACAGCTTCTACCCATTTGGTGAAGTAGTCGATAGCAACTAGTATGAACTGATGACCGTTGGAGGCCTTGGGGTTAATGGTTTCGATGTCGTCAATTCCCCATGCTGAGAACGGCCACGGAGAAACCATGACTTGGAGCTCCTTAGGAGGTGCTCGTAGGACATCCCCATGAATCTTGCACTTATAGCATTTCTTAATGTACTTGATGTAGTTGGTTTCTATTATTGTCCAATAGTACCCGGTACATAAGATTTTTTTAGCAAGGGTATGACCGCTCATATGCGGACCACAGGTCCCCTCGTGTATTTCCATCATAAACTCGCGGGCTGTAACAGAGTCTACGCAGCGCAAGGGACTGTGCGTAGATCTTTTGAAGAGAATTTCCCCGCATAGGAAGAATTGAGATGCCAATCTTCGGAGGGTTCATTGATCATTAGGGACAGCTCCGTCGGGGAAGGTTCAGGTTTGCATAAAGGATTTGATATCCTGATACCATGGATGACTGTCTCTTTCATTTGAAATCAGAGCTCAATGAGCCGGGGAGTCTCTGACTTGCATTTGTATAGCCGGAATCTTTTCTTCATCAAAAAAGTGTATGGCTGCTGCTAGAGTTGCCAAGGCATCTGCAAAAGAGTTTTCGGCCCAGGGAATATGATGGAAGATGACTTCTGTAAATTTGACTCGGAGGTCTTTGATCTTCTGGTGATAAGAGATTAATTTTGGATCCCTTGTCTGGAAGGTTTCATTGCTTTGCTGTATGATCAGATCGAAATCTCTGTATACCTGCAATTTGACAATTTCATAATCTAGGGCCATCTGTAACCCTAGAATGCATGCTTCGTATTCTGCCATGTTGTTTGTAATGACGGATTCTTTTTTAAAGAGGAGCTTTTCCACTGCAGGCAAATGCGTTCCTTGTTCTGAAATTAAGACTTCCCTTATCCCGATGCCTTTTTGATTATAAGCTCCATCGAAGAAGAGTTTCCAGTCTGGAGACTTGTCTTCTGTTTCGGAGTAGAAAATTGCCTTGTCAGGGAACAACGGTTCTGTAATACCCGTTCCATACTATAGATTATTTTAAATAATAATTCTAAAAATATTAGAATGTGAAGTGGGAGTGAGGGAAGTTTTAAAAAGGGTATTTAGGTATTTTCATATATATATAAATATATATATATTGCCTTAATTATGAAAATAAGGAAGGAGAGTGGCATTCAAGGGTAAATACGAGAGTTAGTGGAGGGGTAAGGAGGTAATTTTACTATTAAAAATCAGATTTTTTGTAGGGTTAAAGGGTGTTCTAGCCCCATTTGTTCTTATGCAAAAATTTGTCTAGAGGGAGAGGGAGAGAGGGATGTGCTTGGAGATTTCTCTCGGATGATTTTTAGAAGAAATACTCTTCTCCAACCTTGTTCACAACTCAAGTAAGATCATTCTTACCAATTTTTAATTTTTAATTTTGTCCATTGTTAGGGCTAGATCGAGTATTTTGTATCAAACTCATTTTTGGAGAAAATTTTCTAGATCTAGATTTCAAACCTTGAATCAAATGTGTTTGAGTTGGGTTTAGATCCTTGGATTCGAGTATGATAGTATTAGATGTGTTTATAACACCTGAGGGTGTTTGATTTTTAAGTTTTGAGGCAAAAAGATCGAATTTGGGAGGTTGAAGATGAAGTGGTTCGTCAAAAATCGCATTCTGAAAAATCAACTCTGCACTAAGGGGTACCGGTCCCTGTCCTGGAGGGAGACCGGTCCCTTGGTGATCAGAGAGGTACCAAGGCTAAGGGTACCGGTGCCTCATATGGGGGAGACCGATCCCTTTAGGGTTTTTTGGCAGATTTTTGGTATATTCTTGGATTTTTCGAATATGGCCTTGGGAAGTGTTTGGGAGGTTTGGGGGGTTATTTAAAGACTCTAATAAGTTGTTTAAAGGCAATTATTCTTTTAATTAATGTAATTCAATGATTATGTATCTCCTTGCCTTAGTTCTATTTCATTATGGACTGAAATTGTAATTGTTTTTGACAGGGACGTTGAGAAAGGCATTGAGGCCTTACTCAAGGGCAAGGAAAAGGTTTGAACTAGGCAAGGAAAAGGTTTGAAACAACGATGCTGGTGAGTGTATGGATTGATATATTGAAAGTACTTTGCATGTCTTTCAAAGTACATGTTCTTCTTAGTTTAATTGTTGAAGGCTTTTACGCATGTTTCTATGCTATATGGGGTTTGTGATGGAAATGAAAGTGTTCTTCTATGTATGATAGAATTATTTGGAAGTTTACTTCCTGCAGACTACACGTTATACGTGGGAGTGGGTTGTATTAAAGTACATTAGGGGAAAGCATTATATATATGTATATATGCATCTTGGAACGTAAGTTCTTGCAGACTACACAGGCAACCGTGGGAGTGAGTTTCTCCGGGTACTACACCCATTATGGAGAGGGGTCATACCCCAAATGGAGTATCCTTATGATACATTGGATGAGTATGCTGAGCACACGAACTATCACATATAGTGATAGCTATTTTGAAAAGGAAAGTGGAAAGGTTTTGAAAAATGGGTTGCGGCCGTATACATATGTAAAAGCATGGGATGCATGGGGTTGGGAGTATGTGCTTTAAGGGGTTGGACCCTTGTTTCTTGCAAAGTATAATCCTTGTATATTTTATAAATCTCTTGCAATTGTGAAATCAATATATCATATTCACACTCTGGTTTCCTTGTGTTTTTCTTAAATGCGTGGAAACTAGGTCTTGGAGCTAGCGGTCCACTACATAGCTTGGTGATATGATTCTTCTGGAAGTATGGATTTGGGTGGATAGCTTGAGGCATAGCTTTAAGGAATGGCACTTAGTATGTGCACTTGGAAGTTGGTTTTAAGGAGCCATGTTTCTTTTGTAATTGTACTTTTACTCTTTCTTTTAGTACATGCCCTTTAGAAACAAATTTGGTACTTGTGGTTTTGTTATAAGAAAATCGATGGCTTGGGTGTCATAGTTGCACTTGTGACTAGTTGATGTTTTGTTTTAGAATTAATGACTCTCGGGCTTTAATGATAAGAAAAAAATTTTATTCCGCATATTTATTTGATGAGTTTGGTATGAGATGTTACAACTTGGTATCAGAGCTTAGGTTGGTAGGTCTGAGTTAGGGGACCGCGTGATTGAATGGAAATTGTGTTTGAAGTATGAGTTTGAGGTAAATGTTGGGAGCTTGGGTATTAGTATTTTGTGACTATTATGTGTGTCTTTGACACCCATGGGACTTGACTTTAAATCCGATTGGAAGAATGCCTTATCAATGTTCTCTTCCAATTGGAAGTCTTGGAAAGTTAAGTGGAAAAGCATAGTACAACAAAATGCTAAGGTTATGATGGCTAAGTAGTGGACCATAGGATATCGAGTCATGATTTGAGTCATTGAGGTGTGTTGACTAATGCGTGCGTTTTATATCTGACACTTGTTTCCACCGTGTTTTCTTGTCTAAGTGTGTGGCATGAAATGAGGAATGGGCAACAATTGGACAGTACAGAGAATCAGATAATTAAAGAAGATGGGAATTGTTCGATTTCAATAAGGAACTCTAAGGATGGAGGATTAAGTGACATAGGCAAATGGCAGAAAGACAGGTTGGTTTGACTTTAAAGTTTTAAAGTTTGATTTCGAAGAGTTTGGGCGAGTAGTAATGACTAGGGAAACGATGGATTGAGAATGATTATAGAATGAATTGGTGATGTTTTGAAGATAAATGGAGGAGTAGAGAGGTGAGAGTAACATTTTATGTTTGGGAGTGAGATATTTTATTTGTGAAATGATATTTGAGGTCGGGATCGACATATTTAACAGAGGTAATATCAATTGTGTCTAAGGTGATTTCTTGGGAAAATGTTGGTTAAGAGTTTTAGTGATGATTTCTCTCAGAACATTATGGACTTGTGCTATATGGAGTGTTTGTACCGTGAGGCAAATGGAAATGAGAGTGGAGAATTTGAGGTAAGAATTGGGGTTTTACCCAAAAATGCTAGAGTTAGTGAATCCAAGGAGAAAAAGAGTGGGAAAATTTGGAATGGTTTGATGTCGAGAGGGGCAGTTCAATCGATTTCTTTTATAAAGCAAAATTTGGTGTACTTGGTGATTGTGATTAGAAGGACTGAGAGGAAAATTGTGGAATTGGAGAGGCAATATAGTGGTCTTCATTAAAGCCAGTTGAATTTTGAAATCAAACATATCGGGTCGTAGTAGTGTGAAGTGTATCAAAAGTTGAGTTATAAAAGTTTTGGGTGATGACAAATGATCTGTGAGTAATGTATTATTGTTCTAGATGTGTTCAGGGAATCCTTGTGTTAAGGATTTGTGTTTTCAAAGTCAATAAAGTGGTATATCCTTTTGTGGTGAGGAAGGGCATACAATGAATTGGTGTTCAAAAGCGTCAGGTGGCAATCAAAGGAAGAGTATGGGGATGTGAGAGTTGTAATGTGGATGGGAAAAAGGAAAGAGTTGGGTTTTGTCGACAATTGGGTGAGAGAGATACAATGGTTCTTCAGTGATGTCTCGATTGTGGAATTCTATGCTATGGGTGAGAGCATGTGCTGAGAAGACTCATTGGTTTAAATGTTCGAGCGCAACCAGTATGGAAACCAAGCGGTTTAAGATTCACAGCAATAGAGTTGGCTTTCAACATCAATTGCAGAGTTTGTGACGAGTGGTGCAGGGAAAAGTGCAACATGTATATATTTACTGTTTTTAACATTTTGTACTCAATAGTGAGTTGCACTGTTACGAATTTGAAATCATGATATTTTGATGTCTGCACGAAAATATGCACATCCTGTTAAACAATTTGGCGACCTATGAGTTGGAAATTGGTACGAAATAGTGGTACATGTATGATAACGCTAAATTGCAGTTGGACACGTAGTGAGAATTTTATTGTCAATGTAGAATATTGCTTAAGGTAAATTAAAAATTCAATAAGGCCATCGAGTCAAATCATTTTCGGTACGGATAAAAGAGTAACAAGTGTTTTATGACTTTTTACTATTGGGGCATGTAGTTGAATGCATGTGTGTGAACTATATTGGAAGTAATATGTGAGAATGGAAAATATAAGTTGCCAAAGATACAGAAAAGAAAGCGAATCTAATATAAATCTTTGTATGTTTTTGTTTG
>NMUG010009860.1:0-11140 GCA_002855965.1 Monotropa hypopitys | reverse complement strand
GTTTTTGAATGGTAAACTTGTCTTTTCGCATAGGGTCATATATATATATGACTTGGGCACGATTTTAGGGCATTCCTTTGCCCATTTTCTGCAGGTTATGCCCTCTCTCTTCCTCTTTCTTCTCTCCCTCTCACTTTTCTCTTCAAATCAAAGGGGGAATCGAGCCCAGATCTAGTTTTGCAGCGAAGTGATTCCGGTGATGATCAATGTGGGTAACTTTTAAATTCTACCTTGCGTGCGTAGATTGTGTTTGTTCTAGATTCACTCATCGTCATTTAATCATTCGATTAGTAGTCGTTCGATTTCTCCTTACATTTGTATTGCGTAGTCAAATTCATGAAATTGCTCGTTGGGTATTGGTTTGGGGAGTCACGTGAAATTGTATAGGCTAGCGATGTCTTGGAGGTTCGTAGGAACACTCGTTGGTAGTAGACTCTACAATCCCTCGTGCATGCTAAGTGTTCGATGAATTTCCCTAGTGAGTTCCTAGGTGGGTTTTGGATGGATTCGAGTCGCGTTGGGCCTTGATTGCATTTCTATGAGGATAAGTGGAATTGGTATTGGTCTTGTACGTGATGTGAGGAGATTGTATAGTGGTGATTGCCTTTGGGTGAGAGATTGGGTTAGGTGAACCGAATTTGGGAAAATTGGTAAGTCTTGGAGCATTGATTGTAATATGACTTGGGAAACCGTACTTGGGTAAAATCATGGCTTGTTGGTTGTTCAAATGAAATATTCGTCGTTGGGTTCTTTGGGTGAGTCATTCATAATTAGTTGACCTTTTCGGGTAAGTGTGTGTGACTTGATGTTTGACTTCCACGGTTGAGAAAATGGGTTGTGTTGCCACATCCTGGATATCTTTGTGCGGGTACATTGTGGGTGTGTCTTGTCCACCCTTGTATGGAAATTGTGGAATGTGGTAGGGTGTTGGCGTGTCTTGGCCGCCCGTGAATGGAACCATGAAATTTGTGAAAAGTGGAAACATCATTGAAAAGTAATGAACACACTCAATGAACACAATATACTCAATGAATGACCAATACGAAGGATAGATCCTACGAGGACTACCTTCTTGGAATCTTTGATCCTTCACCCAAATTCAATGGTAACAACCAATATTAAATGGAATGGCATGTAATCTTGTTGGATGTTGTCTTGGAGGAGGAATGTCCAAGCAACTATGGTTTTGTTGAGTGGGGCCTACGCATCCCTTAGGTTGCGGAATGACTAGATACGTCGGCAGGAGGGGTCTAGGAAAAATCCAATTGGCCAATAGGTAGGAGTTAACGGGTTCCTGGAAGTCCTGGAAGGCAGGGCCATTGAAGAAAGCTCAACATTGATGGATCTTGCTAGCCTTTTTGGGAGGTAGACTGGAGACTTGCTACTGCGAGGAGTCTTCCAGGATATGGTTATTGAAATAAAATGGAAAGAAAGGAAAGTAAATTGATCATCCAATATCTCCAATCTAAACAACAATTACCCTTACAACACATGGTGTTTTACCGAAGGAAAGAACATGAGTAGTCTTGTTGGGATCCGGTGCTTGCTGTGGAGTAGTGTCCTTTGGTAGTGACTGAGAGCGTGGTCCTGGTTCGGTAGGCTCTCGAGTGGTACTTGTGTGAGAGGTTGTGAGATATGTGACTTGGGTTGCGTGTGTTGACTTGAGTGGGTTACACTTGGTGGTTCTACTCTGGTTGGTCTTGGTCCTTCGTTGTGGTTGGGTGTGTTGGCGTGCATCTTACTTCACTTTTTGCCTTGTCTTACTTTCAGTTTCTCACCCTTGGTTTACTCTGTTTAGACTTGCACTTTCTTGTGCACTCTTGTTAGACTTTAGTTGTTACCGTCACTGAGTTGTGTTTGCTCAGACCCACCTTTCTTTCACTTTTCAGGATTGTACTGCAGGGTTCCTCTTGCAGGTTGGCTTGGAGTTTGTCTTAGCTATTGGTTCCGTTGGATTTGCAGGCTTGGATCTCCTTGGACCGTTGTTCTCTTCTTTCAGTTTACAGGTTGTTGTACTATTGTAGTGGTACTTTCTTGTTATAGTTTGTGTCTAGTAGTTCAGTGTACTCTTTTCTTGTACTCTTGTAGTTTGTACATTGTATCAAGAAGAATGTAATGAGAAATTCTACTATATTGTGTTTGATTACTACTACTAACTCCCCATTATTTTAATTATTGTATTTCAAAAAAAATGTTTCTCAAAATTTGGGGTGGTTACAATGTAAATGGTGCAAAGCAATGGCGTTGACCCTAAGTTTTGATGGTGCATTATTTATACAAATATAGCATTTATAAAATGATTTTCTAATTCCTTGAATTATGTTTTAAATGTTCAAATCTTAATTTGATTCAAGGAACATATTCTATGAGATTAATCTCCACATCTTTCTTGTAACAGTCTAAGAGAATTGTGCTTAATGTTTTTAAGATTCTTCAAAACTTCTCTTAAGACTATATGATTTCATCATGGTTCCTATCATGATTTATATATGTTCAAATATCTTTTAAAGAACCTATGATAACTATAAAGTATTGATTTAAAGCTATTTTGGCCAATCTATAAAGTTATTGGGCTTTCCTTTTCAAATTTCTCAAAATTGTCTAACCGGTATGGAAACCGGCATACCGCCCGGTATGCCGGCCGGCACACCGGCTCCATACCGGATTTTGTCCAAATCGTCCAGTAGCTTATCCCTTTTACAAATAACCAAATTTTACAGGCCTTTGTAAAATGTACAGAATTCGAAATTTAAGTTTCATTTATTTACAACAGTGCCACCAAACGGTCATAAACGGCTAGTTTTGGATTGAGGTCAATAAATTGGACCCTTGGGGTCCTAGAAACTTAATGAGACCATGCCCAAGCTTTCCTAACATCTATATCTCATTCTTTCTTTCTAATTCTCTCTAGAAACTCTCCATCTCCCAAATTCACTTGTGAATTATATTTCTAGTGGAGAGTTTTGTTCTTATACTTGTATTAAGTTAGAGAGGATTCACAAAATTCATTGCAATCATCTTAGTGAGCATTTGAGCTTTATTGTTACCTTGTGGAATGGGTTGTCTTCCACATATATTTCTTAATCCTTGGAGCTTACATTGGAAGTCAAGACTTGAAGACTTGAAGATTCAAGCCTACAACAAAAACTTGAAGATCAAAGATTGGAGTCAAGTTCAAGCCTTGGAGGAGACTTGAAGCTTGCATTAAGGGTGGGAGCCTCCTTGAGAAATAGCTCATTAAAGAAAGGAGGGAGCCTCCATTGAAGTAGCTCAAAGTTGAAGGTGGGAGCCGCCTTGGGAAGAAGCTCATCAAGAAGGTTTGAGAAGCCTTGGGAAATTGCTCACACTTGTAAGGGTTTGACAGCTAACCGAAAGTTGTAAAGGTAAATTAGTTGAACTCTTACTTATTTGTAAGAGAAGTGGATGTAAAGTTAGGGACTTGGACAATCCCTAACCGAACCACTATAAATCACCGTGTCATTTGCCTTTACTTCTTTACCTTACTTGCCCTTACTTATTGAGCTATTTAGTTCACTTTTACTCTACTATTCATTGTGCTTGGAATTCGTTGATCCAAGTCCCTTTATCTATCTAGTTATTTAGAACAACTTGAAAACCAGAAACCTCGACCTCTTGGGATTAGAACCCAAAGAACCTGAGGTGTAACGAAAGAGATTCACTTGGTGCTTTAATTAGATTGGTATTTAAACTTGTGATATTCATCACTTTGAATAGTTAAGTCTTCTGCACTAATTTGCCTAAATTAGTCTTAAATTGAAAAGAAAATTTTTATTTGGGCATTTTAGTTAACAAACCAATTCACCCCCCTCTTGGTTGTCCATTGCATCGAGTACATATGGACCAACAATTGGTATCAGAGCCAAGTGCTCTAATTGATCATTTTTGCTAACTAATTGTTTGCCAACAATTGGTATCAGAGCGGTTGCTCTTCATTGATCACATTTGTAACACTCCAAAAGTTTTGATCGATTCTTTTCGTCGTCAATAAATCCATAAAATCAAGTTCGATTGATTTTGTTCTCGTTCGTTGGTAATCGTCGTGGTTCGTTTGATGATTTATTCGTTTAATCAGTCATTGGATGCATGGTATCGCCTTGGAAGGTCACGACGGTGTTTTAAGATGTTTGTCCAACGTCTCTAACATCTTAGAAATTCTCGGGATTGAGTTGGGAGAGTTCGGGAAAGGTTCGACGGAGTTTTCGGAACTTTAGCAGCAACCCCGTCCGGACGAAGGTGGGTCCCGTCCGGACGACCAGGCAGAGACTTCGGGTTTGGGCTCCGGGAGGTCTCGTCCGGACCATGGTGGGTCTTGTCCGGACGACGAGGGTTCCTCGTCCGGACTGCGGTTTTCCCGTCCGGACGGAGCGGCAGCGAGTCGCATGATTTGTTCCGATTTTTGGGTGTAAGTTTGGCCCAACCCTTATTTTCCATGTTTTGGAACCTCTGGTACATCATATGCGAGTAGTTATGTGGTAAGAAGGACTCACGTAGGTGTTTCTTCAAATTTTCCCACGAATCGATCTTTCGCTTCCCCATCCGAGCACGATTGAGCTTTAGCTGTTGCCACCAAGCGGCATCCCTTCCCCGAAAACGAGTTGCAACAAGGGGAACTCGTTTGCCTGCTGGAACCTCCTTGAATTCTAGAACCTCCTCGACCGCAAATAGCCAATCGAGAAACTCCTCCGCCTTCATCCCGCCTTGGAACTCTGGAATGTCAATTTTCAGTACAATCTTTACCACCCCAATCTTAATACAATCCTCCTCCACCCGGATTTCAAAGTCAAAATTTTGTACCAAACCGGTACCCATCTCAAAATCAGTCCAATCCACAACAATATGGTCTACACGAATCCAATCAATTCCAATATACTCCTAATCATCAAAATCAATTTCAACCCGGTCCGCAAAGACAATTTGGGGTTCCAATACTTACAATCCACCTGATGTAGGCTACGATGGAAAAAGTGATAATCAAACCCTACCTGTAGATTACTGGCAGGATTTCTTCTCTAGTACTTGTTGATTCAATAGAATACCAAGAAAAGAGGCATCAATCGTCGTTGATTGCTAGAATACCGAGCGAATACGAAAATGTGTGCTGGAAGCACAAAGTTGTATTCTCAACCCAAAAGTGTCAAAACGCAGCCACACAATGGCCTTAAATACAAGATGCATAAAACCCTACTGGGCCCGCAACAAGCTGGGCCAAAAGTAAGCAAATGTAGAAAACAGGCCCAAAACAAACGGGCCAAAAATAGTCTACCGGAAAGCAGAATTTGGGGGATGTTCTGGGCTGGAAAATGGCTTAGCGATTTTCCATCATCGTGCGTCTGTCCGTTAGCTTTCCAACTCCATATTACAATCGCGAATCCGAGTTATACAGCCAAAGTTTTGGTTGATTTACCCACAGCACGTGCGTAGCATCTCCCACGTGTCTCCAGATAATCTTCTGCAATACTATCGGCATCACCACCCCACAAAAAAAATGATGACGATGCCATTCTAACTTTTATGAAAAATCAAGCATCCGTCATCGAAGACCTCAAAAGTCAAGTGACGAAGCTTACTACTACGGTGAGCTCGTTACAACAAGAGCGAGGAAAGCTTCCTTCGCAACCCATCATGAACCTACAAGGCCCACATTTCTTGGATTCTTCTTCTTCGAATCCAAATCCTCCACATGTTCATGAGCAAGCCAAATCGATTACAACTCTTAGGAGTGGGAGAGTTTTAAATGATCCGGTGGTCCCACCACCTAAACATCCATCGACTCTTCTCCCTCTACCTACGGCTGTACCTATTCCGGATGAAAATACATCTTCCGAGGTCGATAAAAATGATCTTGTTGCTCCATTGCACCCTATGGTGGCTCCTTTCCCTCATGGACTTACACCCAAGTCTAAGGGGAAATTTCATGATGATATCTTTGAGTTATTCAAACAAGTAAAGGTGAACATACCTTTGCTTGATGTTATTAAACAAATCCCTTCCCATGCAAAATTTTTGAAAGATCTTTGTACGTTGAAAAGGAAATTTAACGTTCACAAAAAGGTATTGTTAACCGAGCAATTGAGCTCAGTTCTTCAAACAAATGTTGCCCCGAAATATAAGGACCCCGGTTGTCCTACCATCTTGATTAGTATTGGCGGTAATATATGTGAAAAAGCTCTACTTAATCTCGTGGCTAGTGTCAACCTTTTTCCCTTTTCCGTGTATCAACAACTCGGGCTTGGTGACATGAAGCCAACCACTGTGACTTTACAGCTTGCCGATATGAGTGTGAGAGTACCAAAGGGAGTGGTAGAAGACGTATTGGTTCAGGTAGACAATTTTGTCTACCCGGTGGATTTTGTGGTTCTAGATACTTGTCCTATTTCTCCCATCGCTAAATCATCCCAAATCTCAATCATTCTCGTCCGACCATTCTTGGAAACTTCTAATGCCATCATTCATTGACAAAATGGGTTATTGAAATTCACATTTGGTCATATGACCTTAGAGCTCAACATTTTTAATGCGGGAAGTCAAATGGGAGACGATGAGGAGGTTCACGAGGTGAACATGATAGAGTCTATAGTGCAAGACCACGTCGACTCGATGCTCTATAACAACCCCCTTGAGATGTGTCTTACTTCCAATGGGATGTCATTTTTTGAGTCGACGGAGGTCAAATTTCTGAATTCTTTACTCGATGAGGAATTTGAGGAGGTTTATGGAGTCGATTCTTGGACTCGAAAATTTGAAGAGCTTCCCTAGTCTAAGGGATTGTCACTACCCTCTAGTGTACGAACCCCTACACTCGAATTGAAAAAACTACCCAAACATTTAAAATATGCATATCTTGGGGTAGAGGAGACATATCCGGTGGTGATCTCTTCCACTTTGGATGAAGATCAAGAGATTAGATTGATATCATTGCTAAAATCTCGACGAGGGACAATTGGTTGGACTATTGCCGATTTACATAGAATAGATCCAGTTATTTGTACCCATCGTATTTTTCTTGAAGATGATGTGAAGACGTCATGGCAACCGAGATTAAATCCCAACATGCATGACGTAGTGAAAAAAGAAATCATCAAACTCTTGGATGTCGGAATAATTTATCCTATCTCTGATTCTAAGTTTGTGAGCCCAATACAAGTCGTACCTAAAAAGGCGTGGGTGACCGTAGTACAAAATGAATGGGGAGAACTTGTTCCCACCCGAATTGCCTCCGGATGGCGAGTATGTGTGGATTACCGAAAATTGAATAGTAGTACTAGGAAAGACCACTTCCCACTTCCTTTCATTGATCAAATTTTGGAAAGGGTAGCGGGTCATTCCATTTATTGCTTCTTGGATGGTTATTCCGGCTATAACCAAATTGAAGTGTCATTAGAGAATCAAGAAAAAACTACTTTCACTTGTCCATTTGGTACCTATGCATTTCGACGCATGCCCTTTGGGTTGTGTAATGCACCGGGTACTTTCTCACGATGTATGCTCGGAATTTTTTCCGATATGATAGAGGACATAGTGGAAGTATTTATAGATGATTTCTCTGTCCTTGGAGATTCATTCGAGTCTTGCTTGAATAATCTTGATCGGGTGCTTAAGCGACGTGAGGAGATGAAGTTGGTACTAAATTAGGAAAAGTGCCACTTCATGGTTCGTGAATGAATTGTTTTGGGGCATGTGGTATCAACCCGTGGAATTGAAGTAGATAAAGCCAAAATAGAACTCATCTCGAATCTACCTATTCCAAAATGTGTTCGGGACATACGATCATTTCTTGGTCATGCCGGTTTTTACCGACGCTTCATGAAAAATTTCAGTGCTATTTCTCGTCCACTTTGTCACTTATTGGGCAAAGATACACCATTTGAGTGGACGAAGGAATGCAACTCAGCTTTTGAGACTCTCAAGGCCATGCTTACATCGCCCCCGTTGTCCAAGCACCTAATTGGGACTTGCCCTTTGAACTAATGTGCGATGCAAATGATTATGCAGTCGGGACGGTCCTTGGACAAAGGGAGATAAAGGACCATGCATGATTCACTATACGATCAAAACATTAAATGAAGCTCAAGTCAACTACACCACCACCGAAAATGAATTATTGGTGGTTGTATTTGCGCTTGACCAATTTCGCTCGTATCTCATTGGTTCTCCTATCGTGGTATACACTGACCACGCGACTTTGAAATATTTATTGGCGAAACAAGATGCCAAAGCAAGACTTATTCGTTGGATTCTTCTTTTGCAAGAATTCAATATTGTGATAAAAGATAAAAAGGGAGTCGAACATGTCGTGGTCGACCATTTGTCGTGCCTGGAATTTCATGATCATTCTTCCCCACCAATTTCTGAAACTTTTCCCGATGAGCACCTTTTTGGTGCCTCAAGCTATCCTTGGTATGCGGATATCGCGAACTATCTTGTAATGGGGAAGTTTCCTGAACATTGGTCAGCGCAAGATACCCGACATTTTTTATTTGAAGTGAGGAGGTATGTCTTTGATGACCCTTATTTTTTCAAATTTTGCTCAGATCAAATAGTTAGACATTGCATTCCGAATATTGATCAACAAGACGTTCTAACTTTTTTTCATTCCGAAGCTTGTGGGGGTCATTTCTCGGCCAAGAAGACCGCGTCGAAGATTCTTCAATGCAGTTTCTATTGGCCTACTCTTTTTAGAGATGCAAGTAATTTTTGCAAATCATGCGAAAGATGTCAACAGCTAGGGGGTGTCACTAGAAGGAACATGATGCCATTGTCGCCCATTCTTACCATTGAGATATTTGATTGTTGAGGCATTGACTTCATGGGTCCTTTCCCGAACTCTCACGGTTACCTCTACATCCTCCTAGCTGTCGATTATGTTTCTAAGTGGGTTGAGGACGTGGCTACTAGAACTAATGACCATAAAGTGGTCATCTCTTTCATGAAAGAAAATATTTTGTCAAGGTTCGATATGCCACGCGCTATGATTAGTGACCAAGGGACCCATTTTTGTAACAAGATTTTTGCGGCACTAATGAAAACATATGTTATCACGCATAAAATCTCTACGGCTTACCACCCACAGACCAACGGGCAAGCGGAGTTAGCAAACCGAGAGATTAAACATATTCTCGAAAAAACAGTGAAACCGAATCGAAAAGATTGGTCCTTACGTCTCATGGATGCTTTGTGGGCGTATAGGACCACTTATAAGACTGTTTTGGGAGCCTCTCCATACCGGTTAGTCTATGGCAAAGCGTGTCATTTACCCTTGGAGGTTGAACACAAAGCCTATTGGGCCATAAAATCATTGAACAGTCGCTTGCCGGACGTCGGGGCTCATCGGAAATTGCAAATCAGTGAATTGGAAGAAATAAGGAACGACACTTATCAAAACTCCAAGATTTATAAAGCAAAGGTTAAACTATTTAATGTTCAAAACATCCATCGAAAGGAGTTCGTCGTTGGTCAAAAAGTGTTACTCTACAATTCATAGTTGTATTTGTTTCCTGGGAAATTACGCTCACGATGGGTGGGATCTTACATAGTCCACCATATTTATCCTCACAGAGCCATCGACATTGCCCAACCGGGCTCTCCTAATATTTTTAAAGTAAACGGGCAAAGACTTAAACCGTTTCTTGAAAACTTCAACACAGATGAAATAATTGAGGAGCTCGTCGATCCAGTGTATGAAGAATTACAACCGAATACTAACACTATTCTTAATAATTAGAATACAAATTAGCTACGTCTAGGAGACGTTAAATCCAAGGGGGATGAGAAACCTCCAACCTTCCGTTTTGAGTATGATTGACTTTAAAATTCGATTGGGGTTCTCCTATAAAACTAAAGGAGGCAACCTGTTGAGTAGAAGTCTACCTAGAAATTACGGAAGTTTATAATTATTGTGTTTACCTTGGTTTGCATGTGGTTGTAGTGTCTTTTGCAGGATCTACATGATACAAGCATAGCAAGGAAGTTATATGTCACTGCCAACCTACAATTGTCGGTACTATTTCTTTCTTCACATTCGTCTATTCTTTTCCGTTGTTCGGGACGAGCAACGTTCAAGTTGGGGGTTGGGTCGTACCGACTGTCACGCCCCGGATTTTCAAACCATTTTTTTTGAAACTGTTTAAATAAATACAGGGGAGATCATTACTTGTTGTATCAATACATTCTGTCCATTTCTCATTACATTGTACAAGACATGAAATACAAGCGGAAGGTAAAATGATGCCAAACGGCTACAACTAAAGTACAGAAAGTCAGGTACAAGTACAGCGGAACAAAACAGAAGCTACAGTACAGAAGTAAAAGAACTACCAACAACAAGTGCCACACAAAACTCAACTGAAGCTGAGGAAAGAGGTGCAAGCTGCAGCTAGAACTGCCCTGCCTAACTCAAGAAAACCCAGCAGCTGACTCCACTCTAAGACTAGCTAGTCCTGCAACACAGACTAGAAAAAGGAAAAGAAAGAGGGTCTGAGCAAACCACGGCTCAGTGATAGTAACAGCTAAAGACTACAAGGCATGCACTAGACCGTGCAACCCTAAGTGTAAACCCAAGTAACTGTAAACCAACAGTGAAGTGAACACACACACGCACTACAGAAGTGACAGAAAACCTCATCGATAGACAAACATCGTTATATAACCCAAGACTACCACAACCAACACCCAAGACCACCACCACACACAGACCAAGACCACTGTGAGACGCCATTTCCTTGCACAACTCTTTTCCCTTGATAAGTATAGATGTTATAGATTAGGTGTTGATTTACCTTTGAAGGATATTGGAATTGCAAGGTATCGTCTTTTGAATCATATAAGTTAACTTTCTTGGAATCCCGTCTTAAGTCCATTCCAAATCTTTACGTTCGTTTCGTCAATAGATAAGTGTTGGAGTCCCATCATAAGTCCACTCCGTATGTTATTCATTCGTATCGTAAGTGTCCCTTGGAACCCCATCAGAAGTCCGTTCCAAGTGTGTCAAGTAACCTTAATAGAGGGAAGAGGATAGTAGTTGGCCGACTAACTAACCCAATTCCTACCTAGCTTTCCCCAAGTAACGCTGGGAGGGCTTCCAGTTACCCCCATTGTGCACAATGTCGTGGATGGAGCGACC
>NMUG010009859.1:0-11141 GCA_002855965.1 Monotropa hypopitys | reverse complement strand
TGCACCAAGGTGTGAGCCCAGCACCATGCCAAGACATAACGTAAATTGCTCAGGCAAATAGTGCTAAGGCACAAATGAGCTGAGAGTATCATAATAAGGCACAACAGAAATTCTCGGAGTCAAGCAATATTGGAATGTAAAACCAAATATTTGTACTCCTTTATCGTTTGAGGTTGGTGACCATGTGTTTCTTAAAGTTTCGCCTCGTCGTGGCATTTTGCGTTTTGGGAAAAAGGGAAAGTTGACACCGCATTTCATTGGGCCGTTTGACATCATTGAAAAGATCGGGGAGGTCGCATACCGACTTGGCTTGCCATCCAATATTTCCAACGTTCACGACGTTTTCATATTTCTATGTTGCGTAAGTACGAGCCGGATCCGTCGCACGTGATCGATTGGTCGAATGTAGAGTTGGAGGCCGATGTGTCTTACGAAGAAAAGCCTATACGCATTCTTGATTCACGGGAGCAAGTGTTACGTGGGAAAACGATCCCTTTGTTGAAGGTGTTGTGGAGCAATCATGGTTCGGAAGAGGCGACGTGGGAGCGAGAAGACGAGATTCGTAGCAAATATCCGGATATGTTTTGATTTATGTTTGTTCGAGCCGAGCTTGTATTATCTTTTGTCATAGCATCCTGAACTATCCTGTCAATGGCATTAGGAGCTGAAAGATCCTCAGGAGTAGGATTGAGACTCTGAGAGGTAACCTCAACACCCAGATTGTCGTCTTCCTCACCTACAACTATTGAATCTTCCATGGTTATCTCAAATTGTTGGGTGCTGAAGTCCAAATCTGGGTATTTGTTGATACATTATCGTCGCATCTCCTCAAAGCCATCAAAGTAGCTCGACGTCACCTCTTCCATATGTTCCTGTTGCTCTCTGCTTCAGATCTCCCAAAGTTGATTAAGGCATTCTTCATCTTTGACCATGGAAGCAGAAGCTTTCTCTTCCTCCTGGGCTCTCTCAGCTGCAGCCTTTTCCAAATCCTCGGACAAACTAGCACAATGGGCCACTTCAGCTTTCAACTTCTCCTCCTCTACTTTCAGCTTTTCTTCAACAACCATTTTCTCCTCTACAAGTTGTTGGAGCTCCATTTCTTTCTTCTTTAATACTAGGGAAGCAGCTTGTCTGATCTGGTGTTCGATGTCTTGATTGTTCTTGATCAGCCTCTCTTGCTGTTGAGAAGCTTTGGACTTCTCCTGGGCTATATAAAAGCCCTTCGCAAAAACCTAATGCAGAAGGTAGAAGAAGCATTTTTATGAGATCTGCTTCTAACACCAATGGGAAACGCGTAAGAAATCTTACCTTACTCAACTCAATTAGAAACTCCTGACATACGGTAGTAGGAGGTTGATTGGCCATGTACTTCAGGTCAGCCCGAGATGCTATGCACTTAGCCTTTGTTAAGGCGTGGTCATCGTCAAAAAGCACCATAGGTCCATCATCTTCTACACGGGCTTGTTTCCCTTTGCCCTTTCCCCCCTTAGAGGGAATCACCCTTTGTCTCTTGAGATCATCTTCTGACAACTGAGGCAGCTCAGTCCTACTTCTCTTTGCCCCAACTACCTCAGTAGGTGGAATTGGAGGCAGAATGGCAGCTAAGGGGAAGGGGGAAACATCTTTGGAAGTCCCTTCTTTAGATTTCTTCCTCTTATCAGTAGCCTGACCGGGCACCAAGTTTCCCCGATCTGCTTTCAATTTAGCCAACGCCTCTCTACTCAGTTTAGGGGCCATTTCCTTTTCTGCTGCTTCTGAAATACCAAGAACAAGGTAAGGACTTAGTCAACATCATGATCAAAAATGGAGTGTGTATAAATACATCTTTCTAGGGATAAGGCCTCACTTCCAACTTCCGGACCGAGGAAGTGTATTGAAAGACTTTCTAACGAAATGAGTTGATCTGGCTCGCGAATTTCGTGTGCTTCAACACTGCTTCCTCCGAAGAAAGGCCGGTATTCTGTCTAGCTAAATTATGAAGAAAAAGGTAAAAGTTAATAATCAAACAAGCTAGAGGGAAATGTGCAACCGATTACATAAGAAAGGTATTCAATGCTCACACAAAGATGAGGGCGCCCCCCATTTTCTCTGTATGCGGGGAGTGAGCTCTTCTTCCCATCTCTGGTACTCCCATCCAGAACCACCGACGTAAAAGAACTTGTCCTTCCATTCCTTGACTGTAGAGGGTAATTTGCCAACTACAGCAGGGGATTGTGGCCTTTTGCTGAAATACCACCACACCTCGGTGTACGGAACTTCTTTAACTGCAAAGAGGTTGCAAAACGAAGACACACTCAGGGATTTCTTACCATCCGAAGTAGCCAACCACAAAACGGCGTAGCTCACAAGAAGCCTATAGCCAATAGGGGCCAACTGCCCAGGGGCAAGGCCAAACCTAGAGAGGATTTGCCTAATGACCCTAGGAAAAGGGAGACGTAATCCAGCCTCCAGGGCATCCTAGTAGATACAAATTTCGTTGGGAAAGCTATCACAAGCCCTCTCATCAGAGTTGGGAACTCTAAGGTAAACAGAATCAGGAATTTGAAATCGCCTACGTATCACCTCCAGGACATTAGAATCAAGGGTACAAGAATGGGAAAGAGCAAAACAGTCGAACTTTGGAACTTTGGCCTAGGGTATGGGGAAACAAACGACTGACCAGAGATTTCTGTCATTTCGTTTCCAAAAGAGGGAGGACCCAATATTGCTAAAACCCTAGTGCTGCGACCCATAAGGGGCACTTCCTCATCCGTATTCTCGCTAATCGTGGTATTGTGTTCTACATCAGACATGATTCTAGGACAGCAAATATGCAAGGAGGAGAAGGGACGTACCTAGGATGCAAGTGTGGATGCTCAAAAGTTCCGGAAGGCAAAGTGCTGGCAAATGTCTCTTAAACAACTGTGGAGGAGTCTATGCATTCCCCCATATGCATAGGAATCGACAAACAATCTCCATCGTCTTCTCATTCCTCTGTGGACGGTTTATAAGCGACCATGTCGCAGGAATGGGATGTTTCACATTGTGCATTTAATGCTCACGAAAACCCAAAAGGTGGCAGCGTAGCTCTCAAAGTGTTTTTACCAAAATAGCCTTGCACCTAAGCTAATAAAAACAAGGGAGTAGATGATAAGTTGTGCTGAGCTTAAAGCTCGGTGCCACGGATAGGGCCTCAGGTCAGCCCTGAGGTCATGGATATGCCGACCTAATCACTGGGACCTCAGCTGAAGAACTAACAATAATGGGAAGACCTCAGTCTCCGGGCTAAGTACAACGAGCGCAAGTCCGTGTTCCTTAACCAATCTTTCCCGTCTATTCATTATTTGAAATAGAGGATCTGCGGGGTCAAAATGGAAGTGCGAGATATCAGCCTATAATTATGGGAGCGTGTATAATGGATAAGGAAACATTGTAGAAAATTACGGAAGCATTCCTAAAATAGAGGAGGGGTATATATTGCTCAGGAAGACTACGATAACGGGTACGTATACTTTCTGTTACTCAACTCTCTCAGAATTCTCTTCCCCTATTATTGAAACACAACTAACTTGAGCGTCATAGAATATTTGGTAGGCACCACGCCGGTGTCAAGATTGTCGGTGCAGGGCTCAAGAGCAAGAAGAAGGAGAAGAACCAGAAATCTCATCATCAGTGAGTGAAATGAAAAACAGAAGCACATTATATATATAAACTGCTCAAGAGATATAAGCTTCCTCTACAGAAACTGCAACAACAAATGCTTCCATTAATATACATAATGATGTCATGAAATTGTTGTAACATATTCAAAGTAATGCTCATTGGAATTGCTGCCATAAGTTTACTGGATGGATGAAAAGAAAGTGCCGAGTTATTGAGACCTTTCAGCTGCCAATTGACCTTCCAGATGCCTCATTCATTCACCAATTTTTAACAACTCCCACATGAATGAATATGATTGAAAAATTGACCCGGAGTACAAAGCTGACACAAGAGAGAAATAACGGACAATTCCTATATAGGATAGGTAATTTTTGGACTTGAACAATCCCTTCTGAGAGCCTATCGGATTTATTGGTAGTCCAGTGGACGGATCCGCCTTGAACTATATCGCCGCAGATGTAAACCAATACAATAGATATCATACAGGAACTTCTCCTGACATAGTCAAGTTCATCGGTTGTGTTCGGGTTGGCCATGAACACGCAACCTAGTTCGGCAAGTGTTTTAAGAATCTTGTCTTCTCAAATTCTTATTGAAGCGACCCCACTTCATACTCACATAGGTGATATCTTACCAAGAGTACCTTGTTATACATCGTTTGGAAGGCGTCGTTGAGAATCATGCCGCTTGGCATTACATCGAGGAGCTGGAGGTGCTACTGCCTCCAATTGAGAACACTTTCCACGATGAGGAGGAAGACGATGATGAAGAAGAATAAGAACACCCCGTCGGAGAAGACC
The DNA here is from genome assembly GCA_002855965.1 of Monotropa hypopitys. Taxonomy (NCBI): domain Eukaryota; kingdom Viridiplantae; phylum Streptophyta; class Magnoliopsida; order Ericales; family Ericaceae; genus Monotropa; species Monotropa hypopitys. The sequence continues at coordinate 6,699 of NMUG010009859.1, read as the reverse complement.
CTCCAGCAGAAGAATGATGGCTTCCTCTAGTCCTCTGCTCTTTTTATTTTTGGCTTTCTGGGATTTGTAAGGCATTGGACACACTTCACATCATGGAGGATGAGTTTTGAGTGTCTTTTGCATCCTATCAGTTGATTGGTGAAGCTGTAGAGTGGTGGAATTCCATAGTTAAAGCCAAGAAAGATGCGTGGAGATTGGCTAGAGTTGCGAATCCGGAATTAGTTGATGAAGGTGTTGATGCCATTTTATGGGAACAGTTTGTTTCTACCTTTGAGGATCAATACTTCCCAGACGCTTTTCGTAAACAGTTGTGGATGCAGTTTGAGCTGTTGCAGTAGGGTGACATGATTGTCTCCCAATATGCGATCAAGTTCCAGTCTTCGTCACGTTTCGCGTGAGAGTTGGTCAGTTCGGAGGATCGCAAGTGCAAAAGATTCGAGCGGGGTCTTCACCTCTCCATTCGGAGACTTATCGTTGGGCAATGTATTCGTTCATTTGCCACTATGTTGGATCGTGCCAGGGCTATTGAGCCTATTTTCAAAGAAGAAGAGGAAGAAGTCAGAGTGTGGGAGCCTCGTCAGCAGTCGTTTGTTTCAAATTATACATCTTCTTCAAGCAGTCTTGGGAGGAAGCGGCTTAGAGATCGTTCTCATTTGCACAATCAGCATGGTCCTCAGTCCATTGGTGTTAGTGTTGCAGAAGAGCTACCCAGGAATCGTATTGTTTGCCATCATTGTCATCGGAAAGGGCACTACCGGTCTCGGTGTCCCCAGGTTACATGTTTCGAGTGCGGCCAGTCAGGGCATATGGGAAGAATTTGCCCACAGAGGAGCGGCAGGCAAGGAGAGATGTCAGTTGGATGTCACTCGTCGGTTGGGCAAAGAGTTGAGCAGCTCCAGCAAGGGAGTCAGAGTCAGCATCATCATCAGTCGTTTGCTTCATGTCCTCAGTTTGAGAGAGGAACCAGTTCTAGAGGTATGCGTCAGGATTCGATTCAGACAGGCAAGCAACCAGTGGAGAGGATGGCTCGTGGCAGAGTGTGTGTGATCGCTACAGTGGATTCTCAGCCGCCAGTTTCTCCGTCTTAGCAGATTTTCTTTTTGTGTTTGCTTGTCCTAGTTGTATCGTGTGTTGTTGGGATTACCAACTCGTTGCGTTTTGTCAGCAGCATAGTGACCTCATTTTGGAGTTATGTGTTTTCATTCTAGATGTTGTTTCCCTATGTGAACATCTTTTGCGGTGACTCTTCGTGGTTGAGACTTTTGTTAACTAATTGGAGTACGCATTGTTGCAAGTTTCTTGTTCTTATGCTCCATAAATTGATGCCTCAATGATTTGAGTTGTAATCTCATTTCCGTTTGAATCGTGGATGAGTTGTGTTGATTGTCTTGTGCCACCTTGTTCTTGTTGTGATGGCCAAGTTTTATATTCGCTCTTCACTTGCTTGATTGGCATGTCTTTCGGAATCATTCTTGTCTTTTGAAAATCCACATCCTTGTACCCCATGCGTTGGGTAGATTGCTAGATTAATTGGGAACGAGTAATTGAATCGATTATTCTTACACCTTCAGTGTGGAATCGACCGTGTTTGTGTTTCTTTGATTGTGTGGTATAAGGATAACCCTATGACTTAGGTTGAGAATCGTGTCCGACCGGCACACCGCAAACTTGAATGATAGCGGTCGCTTGATTATCATATTGAGTGTGGGGGGGGATGTGTGTGTACCCGTAGGTAGAGTAACGTTTGTAAAACGTGTGTTTGCGAGTTTGTAGAATGATAGTGGAGTGTTGACGATTATCAATTCGATTTGTTTTAGCGTGAACCTTGTGGTAAGACGATTGTCGATTTCTTGTTCTTGAGGAGGCAAGTCCCTTGTGGTATCCTCCGTCACTTGTGCCTTTGGCGAGATTGATTCTTTGGCCGGCGTGTATCTTTTGTGTCACCGTGTCCCTTTTGTATCGGCGTGTCCACACCGTATCGGGACTTGTCCCTCTTATTCTTTTGTGTGGCGCGCGAGTTCTTCGCATGTTTGGTATTCCTTGGTCGTGATCCTTGTTCCTCCAACCTTAATTAAATTCGGGGACGAAATTCTTTTAAGATGGTTGAGATGTAACGACCCGTATTTTATAAAGCATTTTCGGAATTTGATTCGTCTCGTAAATTCGATTTGAAATCTTGAATTATTTTATCCTAAAATATTATCGCGATTTTAAGGTGGTTGGCCCTAGATTATGATAGAAAATTCAATTACGAATCCAACGAGACTTGAATCGCCTAAATCAAAGGTCGGACGAAAAAGTTATTGACGTTTGAAGTTTTCTTTAAAATTTTCTTAAGGCCGACCGGTACACGAAAATAGGTCGACCGGTCGGGTTGGTTCAGTGGGTATTTCAAAGGGCCGCGACCGGTACACGGAATTTGTTCGACTGGTCGCCGGATTTCAGAGAGGCGTTTAGATAGCCTCGACCGGTACACGCTTTTTGGTCGACCGGTCACCGAGTGTAAAAATGTTGTTTTTATGTTTTAATGAGGGGCAATCTTGTTATTACAAGTGGGGGACTATATATACCATTGTTGGCATGATTTTGTCATCCCCTTCTTCATTTGTTGCCCTAGCTCTCTCTCTCTCTCTACTTCCATTAGAGGTTCTCTCCTCCTTCTCTCTAATATTTCTCCCTCCTTCCATGCTCCAATGGCTTTAGGCCTTTGAGAAACGTCAATCACATTGTCGAGGGCTTTCCGGCAACGTAGGTGGCGAAGGCATTCTCCAAAATTCTCGGGTAAGTCATCCTTGTAGTGGTTTTCTTGTGTTGGTTTTTTGAAGTATTTGATTCTTCCTAGCCTTAGCTTTCCATTGATGTGCATAGATTATGTCGGTGTCAAGACCCCTCACCTAGGGTTTCTGTCATTGTTAGAGCTTGAGGTAAATATGTCTCTATCTTGTGTCTATGTAATTATGTTAGGCCATTAAATGGATTTACATAATTAAAGTCGAAGGTTTTCTTAAAAACCCACGTTTCGGAAATCATGAATTTGACATGTTTTGATTAAACAAAATCAGACTCATCCTTGCATTGGATTAGAGTGTCTTTGGTGGCTTGGAGGATGTGTGATGGTTAAATTGATGTCTAGGGCTTGTGATTGAATTATTGAGTATGGATGGAAATTTGGGGGTTTTGTCCTAGGCATTTGAATTAGTGGAATTGAGTGGTGATTGTATGCCCGCTAGGTGTTTGATAGAATGCCCAAGAGGCTTACATGTGTAGTTCGTGGCTGCCTAGGATTGTCAAATCTTGGTTAGGCCTTGGTGGGTGGTCTTGGATAAATTGGGTGATGTTACTTAGGCCCTTGTATGTGTGGCCCTTGATTCATGGCTTAGTGAGGTGACTAGATTTTCTATATGCCCTTGAATGTGGTCTTGAGCTTGTGAATGGGAATTGGGTGATTGTTTAGGTGTCCTTGGTGACTAGGACCCTCATGTGTTTTGTGCACATTAGATGTTTGTTGAAATGCCTTGGTGGAGAGAATTGGGTTTGTGTGTGTGAATTAGTCACACTAGGCTAGGGAACTCGTCCCTAGGCTATCGACACTTGAGGTAGAAATGATTTGGGTGAATTCGTCAACATCAATTTAGGGAACTCGTCCCTCGTAGGCAAACTCGTTGCCCTTGTTGGAGAATTCGTCTCCTTTGACTAGTACTAGAAAACATACTCAATTCACCTATTAAACAACCAACCAAAAATCAACAATAAACTTGTAATCTTTGAATGTTTGTGGTAGTGCATCCCTCGTGGCACGTCGTGAGATGGTGTATTCCTCGTGACACCTCGTATTTGGTGCATTCTTTGTGGCACCTCGTGTGATAGTGCATTACTCGTGGCACTTCGAGAGTGGGTACATTCCTCGTGGTACCTCGTGTGTTAGTGCATTCCTCGTAGCACTTCGTGAGTAAGTCGATCCTTGAACTTGTCAAGGAGACTGTAAATCGATCCCGAGCTTAATGGTTTTCCAAAGTGGTTTTCAAAGTGATGGTCCATGTTGTTGTAGACCGATCCTTTCTCGTGGGACGGTTGAGATAAGTGTGACCCTTTTGGTGACTTGTTTTCAAAGTGATGTTAAGCCGGGAGTCGAACAAACTCTTAAAGCAAGATAATCAATTCATCAATGTGTACCTATATATATGCATATATAGAGGATAGTCGGATACGATACAGTTAGGAGGATTGTGACGTTTGGCTAAGTCGTGGAACTAGCCCGTTGTGGATAGTGTGTCTAAGTCGTGGAATTAGCCCGTTGTGGATAGTTTGTCTAAGTCGTGGAATTAGTCATGGTTAATGTATGGTCCTTCATAGATAGTGGAAGGCTTGGGCCTTGTAGTAGATGGTTTGTGTTCTTGGGAGCGTCCTCCCTAGATAAGGTGATAGTTCACCATGTCGTGTGATCGTAGTTGGGATCCTTGACCCTTATGACCTTTGTCTTAGTACGCTTTGCCCAAGCATGTAGATGATAATACTTGGTAAAGAGAGAGGATTGTGACTTATATGGTAGTTGGCCTTGAGTGAGGTCGAATGATTGGGTTGTCTCTTAGTATACGTGGGTTGATGAAAGTCTTGGTTAGACTTATACATTTTGACTGGTTAGTGACTTGGTTGTGGTGTTGAGATTGTGAGAACATTGTCTTGCTTGGGATTGCATCATAGGAATTCACACCACTTGCACATGTCACCATGGTTACGTTTGCACTTGATAGGTGCATATTTGCTGGGTCTTTATGAGTCACCCTTTTTCTACAGTTCTTTGCAGGTTTGCTGGGTTGGATAGCTAGTAGTGAGGAGTTGGCTTTAGCTTGCTCCAGTTCCCCTTTTGTGTGAGGAGCATTTCATAGTTATTTCATTTATGCACTACTACTTTCCCCTACTTTTCTCCCTTGTAGCCTACGGGCATCCCCTTTTAATTTAAAGAGTTGTAATGTCTTTTAATGCAAGCAAGTTTTATATAAAGCGATAGTTATACTTTAATTTCAAGTACGTTCCAATTGTACAAGATTCGTAAAGGAGTGGTTTTGTAATTCACGACCCCTTTGTGATGACGGTTGATTAATGTAGTTTCTTTTATCATCATTTTAATCATTTCAAAAAAAATGGTTTGAAAATCCAGGGCATGACACATTTTATACCTCACAAGTGATAGATGATGCCCCCAGCTAATCTTGGTCGTTAATTAAATTAATCTTCTTCCTAATATGCTGAAACCCTAGCTTATTCATGCTTCAGTCGCATACTCCGCTCGAGCGGACTTTAAGTCGCTCGAGAAAACTTTAAGTCGCTCAAGCCATCTTCACTCGCTCGAAGCCAGAGCCTTTGTCTGTTGTCCTTTACTACAGAATCTTCTTGAGCCGTTGTGAAGTCGCTCGAGCGAACTTTTGCACTGCAGAATCTGCTCGAGCCGTTGTGTCCTCGCTCGAGCGATTTGTCGGGCTTTGCACTTCTTTTGCTTTGATGGACTATTCAAGCTCCTTGCTTTGATTTTTGGCCTTCGGGCTCTTCTTCAAAGTTGTTCGGCACATCAATATAGACGTCTTGGTATATAGAAAGTGTGTTCTTCGTCCTTGGATGATCCATCTGGTCTTTGTTAGCTTATTTCCAGCTTAATCCTGTAAATCTGCGAATACACAAAACTCCAACAAATACAATTAAATGTACAACTCTAGACTAATAAAGTGTATAATTAGAGAACATAATTAGGTATGTTTCCGTACCTAATACTTAACTTTAGGTACATGCATTCTCTAGTCTATATATACAAAACACGATGACATATTTTACCTTTCTTTCATCTAACGGTTTAGATTAGTTTGATCTTTTTTCATCCTTTCTCTCTCATTTTTTCACATGGGAGTCATACAAAAAAGTTAAATATTATTTTAAGTTATAATGTACAAAATTAATTGAATTGGATAATCTAAAAAAATCAATCATTTAAGTGACCATATAAAAAATTATTTTATTCGAATAACTCTAACTACTTCATCCAAAATAATTTGTTTTTATTATAGTTATTTATATGAAATGATTGTTTATAGAGTGATTTATAAAAATAATTTAAAATATATCAACGACTCGGATTATTTATGTGCGGTCCCGAATTGCAAGATCCAACCTATGAGACCTGAATATTTTAAAATGAGTTATTTATTTATTAAAAAATAAATAGAGAGATTAAATTTTTTAATTTTATATGGTAGCGATGAGATTTCCCAGGATTGAGCCAAATTGGAAAAAAAAATAATCCGGGGTTCGAGGAAAAGAAAATAGGTAAATTGATTTGAAAATCTAAAAATATTCAACCCGCGGGCCTAATTAATAAACTATGGACTTATGAGGGAGAAAAGTGTAATTTGTTCAAAAATTTCAAAAAAAGGTGTGTGTGTGTGGCCTGTTGCAAAAAACATTCTCACCCCTTCCTCCTTCCCACGTAATAACATAAACACATCAAACCCAGCCAAACTCCAAAGAAATAGTAAACCACGCAGTTGTGAGACTGAGAAATTGTAATACCCGTACCTAATTTTAATATTTTAAAATCAATTATCCATTTCTATTAAAAATTTGATAGGAGTGATTTATATTTTTAGGTGATTAAAAATAATTTCAAGGGAATTAAATAAAAAGGTTTTTATAATAATAATAGAGCTTAAA
>NMUG010009858.1:0-11142 GCA_002855965.1 Monotropa hypopitys | reverse complement strand
GGGTGGGGGTGAATAGGCTTTTCTTTAATTTGTTACCTTTTAAAAATAAAACACAAAACACAAGATTAATTAAGTAACTGAAGATAATCACAAAAGTAAAGGAGGAGATAAGGAGAGAGAGATATTGACTCATGGATTTTTATAGTGGTTCAGCAATTGCTTAGTCCACTCTTTGGCGTGTTTCCTTTTGGGAGCATGCCGGTATCTACTATGTAATCTTTAAAGAGATAAACGCGAACCTCTCTTCCTAACTTCTACCTAAGCTAGGGTAACCTCAACTATAGAGTACACACGGACTCTATCTTCCCAACCCCCCTTGGGCCGAAGAACACTCACCCAGGCTAAACGCAAAGCCTGACTATGCTAAACGCAAAGCATAGATTTGCAGGGTAAACACAAACCCTGACTGTGCTAAATGCAAAGCACGAATTCCCAAAACAAACTCAAGTCCTGACTATACCAACGCGAGGTATAAGTTTATGAGAGAACAACTGTAAAGGTCAAAAATATAAAGTTGGTGTCTATGACACTCTATGAACTCTACCCGAGGGCATTAGCCCTTTCCCACGAGATCACACAGTGGATATAGCTCAAAGCTCACCTGGGTAGGTATTTGTGAAGTACAGTACAAGTTTATGGCTAGAAAGATAGAAAACCAAGAGATGTGTTGCAGTCAAAGCACACCCCCTGTCAAACTCTCTCAATAGATATAAAATCAACGCTCAAGAGAGATCTCAAATAGCACGATGAAGAACTACTAGACTCTATAAATATTGGCCAATACAGCGCGAGTCCTAGGAGAATACTTATAAGTGAAGTATCTCCTAATCCTCAAAGTAGCCTTCTCAAGGATCTAATCCTTGGAGATGTAACCTATTTAAACTTTTACAACTGAAATGTAAGTAGGTTTACAACATGAAGTACAAAGGCATAAATAACTCCTAGCAAACTACTCTTCGATATTTGCTTCCATGATGCTTTTTAATTGTTTTCTTCCAATAACAGCCCAAGATGTCTTTTACAAGCTATGTTGTCCTTCCTTAGAATGTAATATATGAAAGCTCAAGGAAAAGAACTATACCAAGGCATATTATCAAGCTTTGCAAAGTAAAGAAATAGCAACATAAAAGATCTACCACAAGTTCATAGGAACAAGTTATACTATTAATTTTTGCATGCATAAGTGTCTATCTTTTTTTTTAAAAAGCTAAAATTATATATATATATACAAACTGCAGATTACATCGGCCCTGTCATACACCCCAAAAACACCCAACCAACCTGGCCACAGCCCTAACAGACAGCAAGCAAAAAAACAAAAACAAAAAAGCAACCACCTAAAGGATCGACACAACAGGGAATTACTGCCCGCCACCTCATCCTATGATATCGGCTACACCATAAGCTCGATAAACAATCCGTCCATCATGTTGCCGATCAATTCACCCTACTCATATTCTAGCACAGGAGCCTACTTCTCAGAGACTTTTTCTTCTCCCTTGCTATCCGCCATTCGAAGACCAACTGTTTTTGCTAGTATATTTTTCTTAATGGAGAATTCGACTTGCTTAGTAAATGGAATGCATAAGTGTCTATCTTTTTTCAAGAATAAACTAACAAGAGAGCTTAATCATTTTTCCACAAAGTAATTTAGACATGTGATTCCAAATGTGATATTCAAGCACTAGGAATATGTTCATTCAAGATTTGCATTAGAGATATGTGTGTAAGTAAGATTTATAAAAATATATTCTTAACTAGAAACATTGAAAATCTTACCAAGTCCCCTTAACCTATTTGGATCATGAATCCTATTTTGGCCAACCCATCACCTTCTCAAGCCTAACTACGAAAGTAAATATGTCATTGTGGGAATAAGGTGTGGCTTCAAATAGTCTCTCTCTACCTCACTTCATTAATATGCCAATGGAAGAGTATGTGAGGCGAGATTTGTGAGAGAGGATAACCTCTACTGTTTTCTTAACCTCCTATCAAAATAGTATACCAATGAAGTACTAAGGTAAAGAGGAAAACTTAGTGAGTTTTTACACAATCAAGAAGATGTTCCAATGAAGCTTTGTGTGTGTGTTAATGGAGTAAGAAAAGGTGAAGATCTTACTATTTTTCTTACCAGTAGCCTTCTGAGTGTTCCTTCTAAGTGTTCTGAAGATACGTCTTCCTACTTCTCTGTCTCACAGCAACCTTGAGAAGGAGTCTGGAAAGCCTTTGTAACTCTTTCTCTCAACCCTCTGTTCTGTTTCTCTCCCACGATTTAGCCTTTTCAAAAAATCACCTTCTACACTCCTCCTCTTCCCTTACACTATACTCACCCATTATATCACAGACTACACTCAACGGATCCTACTTGAATTTTTAGGATGAGACAAAGCAAAAAGCTGGCTGTGATGTCTTAGAACAACATTCCCTCAGAGGCTCAGATGGCTATAAGCATTCTTGTGGCTAAAAAACCTTTTGTCTGCAGCAAAACCTAACATACATGTTTTTGGCAATTTGGACAAATAATTCTTTTGTGTTAAATAGGAATCTCTTGACCACAATTTTGAATTGTAGGATGTTGATTAAACATTTAATTTTGGTTTGAAAATGGTTCCAAAAATATATAACATCAAATTCATTTTTCAATCAAACCTGTGTTGTTTTTAGAAAGCTCGACCGACAGATCGACCGACAGGACCACCGGATCCACCGGTCCTGCCACCGGTGCATCGACCGACCCTTCTGCCGGTCACCAGACTTTGCAAAATCCTCACTTTCGCTTTACTCTTCTTCTTCTTCTTCTTCTTGTATTACTCGGAGTTGGTTCTCCTATTATCGGAAGTAGGGAAATTCTAAGGATTGTTTCTTCTTGAGACATGATCTTAACACTAGTCACACTTATAACCTTTTTTATTATAAATTTTTACAATGATTAGCTCTAGGTATTAAATTTATAACTTATTGACATCATCAAAACCTACTCCATCACAGACGAATACATACAGAAGCGAACATAACACACAAACTACACATACCTCACAGAGCCGACCACCATTTGCTGCTTGCCGCTGCATAGCTGGAGTCGCCACCGCACATCCTCTTTCCTCTGTCGTCGTCGCTCCTCCGCCCGATCCATTTGCTACCGTCTCCCCTCCTCCTCCTCCTCCTTGCCGATCTCTGCTCCTCTGCCCGATCTACTCTCTCTTCTGCTCCCTAGCCGCCGTCCTCTCTCTCACACTCCGCCACGTCGCCGATCGGTGGCGCTGATCGGTGGCGTCGCACCTCCTCTCTCCCATTCTCTCACTTGGCGCCCTCTTCTCTCTCTCCCCGACTGTATAATTCCCCCCCACACTCACACGTACATGAAAGGGGGGAAGCTGGCCTCATCCGATATTTTTGATTTTTCCTTTTTTTAATTTCAATTAATTATTTACACAAACACCCCCTAACTTCTAAAAAATTTCGATTTAAGACTTTAATTAAATTATTTTGATTTATACGCCTTTATTTTCTTATTAGATTTTCAATTCCGGCCCATAGCAAATTTAATTGCTCTCATAATTATTTTGATCATCTTTAAAATTTGTATTTGCTCTAATTTAATTTTATTAATGCATATTAATGCATAAATTATGCTATAATGGAACGCGGATCTCACAACTCTCCCCCTCTTAATAATTTTTCCCCGAAATTTATTAATGCATCAAAATTTATGAACGTACCTGATCCTCTTCCCCTGGTACTGCTGGCTGCACCTCGATTTCTGATAGAAACACTCCCTACTGATGATGCTCATGATGCATTCTATGGACACTCCGATCGCTTATGACCTGGATACCCGCAAGTAAATCAAATAATCGCTGAACAGTCTCTGGCGTAATGCTCTATTTGATTACGCTTGAAACATCTCACTCCTGATTGCTGAGGCCCTTGAGATCTTCTGCCCAAGTAATTCTGTTGCGATTGTTGACTCCATTCTTTCCTCTTATGTGATCTGACACACTGTGCTTCCACTGCGCCACTCTGATTATATTCTTGAGATGGTTTACTGCTAAATCCACTTTGCTGAGACTGGCCACTGGTCTTTATTTTCTTGTATTTCTCTCTTCTATTGTCTGCTTTATTTATGTCTTTTTCTGTGATCTTGGACTTTACAATCATTTGTTGAAAATTTTTCTCTTGGAGCAACGCAACTCGAGACTGGATCCGGAAATTCAATATCATCTGAAACTTCTCGCACATCGACTGTTCCGTAGAAATCATCAATGGCGCAAAACGAGACAATGCTGTAAATCTGGACACATATTCTTCAACCGACATTGCTCCCTGCTCTAGCAACAAAACACATTTTGTTTCTCGCTCCGATAATATGGAGAAAATACTTCTCATTCAACACTTCCTCGAAATTCTTCCAACTCACTCTCGCTTCTGCGACCGCTCGAACTATCGTCAACACTCTCTATGACGATTTCCACCAATAGTATGCTTCTTCGGATAGCATGAACACGGCTAACCTCAATCTATCTTCATCAAACGCTTCCATGATATCGAAAATCTATTTCATCTTTAGCATCCAATTCTCTACATCTTCTTCCCCTTTTGGTTCCGGAAAATGCGGGTGGATCCATTACCTTAAAACTCTTGAATAATGACGTATGGACATCTACTGTCGGCCTCTGAACTAGAACTGGTGGTACCGGATGCTCTCCATAATATTGTGCCTGATTCTCTGCTATGCTGATCACGGCCTCCTGCAACTGCCTTACTGAATCAACATGAGCTTTCTCTGCAGCTCTGACTCCTTCCTCATGCACTGGCTGATTTTCGCGCTCCATAATATTTCTGCCTGATTGGCACCTAAAAGTGCCAATATCTGGGACTAAGATCTTCACTTTACTATGCCTACACTGACTAAAACCCAAGGAATAGTGCAATTTCGTTGAAACATTTAATTTGGGTTGATAATTAAATATTGGAATTTTTAACCTGGTTTTGGCAAAAGTGTTGTGCATGTTTGAGATACTCTGCAGGAAGCTGAAAGAGTAAGCTGGACAAAGAAGACAAAGGGGTGAACTCCCGGAAGTTCAACTCCATTCCCGGTAGAACTTGAGGAAAGAAGGAAAGGGAAAAGCCGGACTCCCGGTAGAAGACACCAATGACCGGGGATAGAAAGAACAGAATGCATTCCTGAGAGTACTGGAGTTCGGACTCCCGGTAGTCATTCCATATGACCGGGAGAGCATGAAGGGAAGAATGGAAGTTCTGAAGAAAGTGTCAAGTCCCGGTGGTCCAGTCTCCTATGACCGGGAGTACAGAAGCAGATTGAAGTTACAGAAGCTGCAGAGGATACCGTGGTTCACAGTATCGGGAAAACGGATCTGAATTACCGGTGATAGGGATCACCACATGTCCAGAAGACTAAGGGACAGAATTGGAGTTTTTAGAAAGTAAAGGGAGTATCTGCTGTGATTTTGGTGTAATCCCTAGGGTTGATATTTAAGGGAAAAGAATCAGTTAAAGGGGAGGTTCCGAAAAGTTAGCTTTTAGAATAGAATACTCTCTCTAGTTTGGTAGCAGTAGATAGAAGTAGAAGTAATTCAGTGAATTTTGGATTTCAATTTAGTTTTCTTCCAGTAATTTTCATTTACAAGCATCAGATAGTTCTCAATTGATTTTCATTTTCAGTTGTTGCATTGAATTTATCTAGCCAATTACTGTTACATTCAATTATGGATTCAATTGTTCTTAATTATTCTTCAGTAGAATTTAGATCAATGAGGGGCTAAATTCCCTTAGGATCTAATTCAAGGATCTGAAGTGGTCGAATTATTCTCGCACTCTTTCTCAGGCATGAATTATGAAATCATGAATTGATGAATAATTCTGGGAAATTTCTTCTCGTAGCTGGGTTGGTTTGGAGTTTGATGTTTTGTTGACAATCAGAGGAATCAGCTCAGTAACGATTGTAATTTCCTTCTCAAGTTATTCTATCAGTTCTCCTTCCGATTAGAGATTGAGTGTGAGGTAATTCAATCATCTAGGATCTGAGAATTAGATTCTTCTTTTGTTATCAATTTTAATTCTAATTACCTTTAATCTGACTGAAATTCATTCCAGAATTCTGGAGACCCAATTCCCATTACACCATTTTCTTTTCTAGAATCCACAACAAAGCACCTTATAAGGAAGAATTAATTCTCCCAAATCCCTGTGGAAATGACCTGGTTACTCACCAGTCTTATTATGCTTGATTGACAATCTTTTGGGAATCGAATTGCTTGCGCTTGGGTAATTCCCTTCCACTGTTCTTATTTTATAACATTTAGAAGTCACCTTGAACACACCATTTATGTGGAACAACCAAGCATTTTTGGCACCGTTGCCGGGGACTTGGCATTAGATTTTACTCTTTCTTTAATTAGTGCATCCATTTAGATTGTAAAAATCATAAAAAAAAATTCCAAAACATTCAAAAAAAATTAGAAAATCAGAAAACAAAGCATGAATTCGCAGGAAACAGAGTTGGGTTTGATGAAGCAGGTGTGATTGTATTCCCGGTAAATCATCTCTCAACTACCGGGAGTTCAATTATCATTGGTAACAATCTTTTCTGCAGAGGAACAAGGTTGGATCCCGTGGTTCACACTACGAGGAGAACGGACCTGAACTACCGGGAGAACAAGCCTGCAAGGGGAATCTGAAGGATAGAAAAAAGGACCGCAACTTGGATTACCGGGAGTTCGAAGAGAAATTACTGGGAGTCCAAGGTCAGCTGAAATTCGCAAAAAGATTTTAAGCTGTGCATTCCCGGTAGAGCCAATGCCAACTACTGGGAGTTCACAAACTTGAAAAAATTATGTTGTGGTTCTTCTTTGCTGAATTATGCTATGCTTCGAGGTAAACTTTCTCTGACTCTTGCAATTCAATTTGGGTAGCCAACTCTGGTCTTATTGCTGCTGTAGGAGTAGGAGTAGGAGTAGGAGTAGGAGTAGGAGTAGGAGTAAGATTAAAGTAAATTATTGTGATTTTTGGAGTGGGGAGAGAGGGAATTTAATTTCAAATGTGGACAAGAGCCCTAGGGGAAAGACTTGTAAGAAGAAACTCTGATCCCATAATCTTTAATCCCCATCCTCGTCCATAATTCGAGGAGCAACAAGTGGAATTCCAGATTAACAACAACATGGAGTTCCAAAATAACAATCAACTGCCTCCCAATCGCTTGAACCTCCAGTTGAATCAAAATGGGAGGGCTGGAATTAACCACCACCACCAACAAAGAGTTGAACAACATATTGAGGAAGAAATTTGGAGTAATCATGATGAAATGCAAGTGAGAACCATGAGGGATTATCTTAGTCCTTCATGGTCCTCTACACCTTCATGCATTCTCCTCCCGGTGGCTGCTAGAGAGTTTGTTGTTCGACCAGGATTGTTACCACATCTTCCACATTTCCATGGCATGGAGAATTAAAATCCCTATCTTCATGTCAAGGAATTTGAGGAAATTGTGCGGACAATGTTAGACCACAATCAAAGAGAGGATTTCGCTTACATCAAACTTTTCCCATTCTCTTTGAAGGATAAGGCAAAGACTTGGGGGAGCTCCTCAAGGAATTTTTCAAGAAGTTCTTTCCCGCACATAGAACAATTTCTTTAAAGAAGCAAATTCAAAATTTTTCTAAAAAATCCAACGAATCGTTCTATCAGTGTTGGGAAAGATTCAAAGAATTATTGAGCTCGATTCCCCACCACGGCTACGAGTCATGGTAGCTTGTGAGTTTCTTCTACGAGGGAACGTCTCCGAAAACGAGACAATTTATTGAAATAATGTGTAATGGGGATTTTTTTGAGTAAGAATCCTGATGATGCATTTGAATACTTTGAACATATTTCTGAAAATGCTCAGTCATGGGACACCTCTGACCCGAATGATCGAACAAGGAATAATCAACCAACGGGAGGGGGGAAATATCAGTTGACAAACAATGAGGATCTTCAAGCGAGGATCACTCAATTGACTCGGAAACTTGAGCAGTTAGAGGTGAGGAAAGTGCATGAGGTGACCACTCAACCTAAGGTGGAATCCTCTTGTACAATCTGTGAAAATCAAGAGCATAACACCCATGATTGCCCCACAATCCCTGCATTTAAAGATATGTTTCAGGAGCAATATGTGGTGAATGCCATTGGGCAACACCAACCAACACAGCAAAGGAAAGCGTATAATTCTCCCTATTTGGAGACTTACAATCCCGAATGGAGGAATCATCCGAACTTTAGTTGGAAGGGTGAAGCCCATGGGAATCAACAACATCCATCGTCACAAAATCAACATCAACCACAAGGGCCATACATGCCAAATCATTCTCATCCACCCCAAAATTTTTAAGGACAAGTTCCTAATCAATCATCGGGGTTTGGATACCAAAATCATCATGGCAATGTATCGCAGCCCAACTACATTCCGCCAAACAAAAGAACTTTTGAGGAGCAAATGTCTCTCTTTATGCAAAATACCAATCAGTTCATGCAAAGCACACGGCAAGACATGGGTGAATTGAAGGCCCAAATCACGAAAATGAACACTGCTATTGGTATTTTGCAACAAGAGAAGGGCAAGTTCCCAGCTCAGCCCCAACACAACGTGAAGGGGCAGAATTCTGCTGAAGTTACTCCACTTGATGAAAATAGTGTTGGTGAGTTAAAAGCTGTCACCACACTACGAAGCAGAAAAGTAGTGGACAATAGAGTGGGAGGCTTGAAAGAGAGTGGAGAGAGAGCAAAATTCACCAAGGAGGAGAAGGGTAAAGGAGTTATGGTGGAGGAAGGAGTTGAAGAGGGAACCAAACCAGAAAAAAAGCAGAAATTGCCCATTTCCTGCTCCTTTCCCTCAAAGGCTTAAGCCTAAACCAAACAACCAACCTGAAATTTTGGAACTCTTTAAACAAGTGAAAGTGAACATCCCGTTACTTGATGCAATCAAGCAAGTTCCTTCATATGCAAATTTTTTAAAGGACTTGTGCATGATAAAACGGAAAATGAATGTGTCGAAAAGAGCATTTTTAACGGAACAAGTGAGCTCAATCTTGAAAGAGGATACACCTCCCAATTATAAGGACCCGGTTGTCCTACAATTTCAATTGTCATAGGGGAGATGAAACTCCAAAAAGCTTTACTTGATTTGGGAGCGAGTGTGAATCTTCTTCCTTATTTGGTTTACGAACAACTCGGTTTAGGAGAATTGCAGCCCACTACCATCACCCTTCAACTTGCGGATCGAAGTGTAAAAGCACCAAGGGGGATGATAGTGGACGTGATTATCCAAATTGAGAAGTTCTATTTCCCCGTGGATTTCATTGTTCTTGATACACAACCGGTGGCCAACACGGTTGCCCAAATCCCAGTCATTTTAGGAAGACCATTTTTGGCTACTGCAAATGCTCAAATTAATTGTCGAAATGGTCTTATGCATCTCACCTTCGGGAACATGACTGTGGAGCTAAACATTTTTAATGTGTGTCGATCACCGGGTGATGATGAGGAAGTGCATGAAGTAGACATGGTAGAGACTTTGGGTTGTTACGAGAGAAATCTTATTAATGACCCACTTGAGTCTTGTTTGGTAAATGCCAGGGTTGAGGGATATGTACCTTCCTCCTAGGAGTTGGAGTGTATTGGCTATTTGGAAACATTAGAGGAGATTGTAGGAGAGGATGAACTGAAAAATGGAGGAGGATTCGAAGAGTTGAAAAATTCTGTGAGGAAGATTGATGAGCAACCCACTCTTGAGCTGAAGCAATTACCACCATCTCTCAAATATGTTTTTCTTGGACCTAATCAAACGTACCCGGTGATAATTTCTTCAAGTCTCACAGTAGGGGAGGAAAGAAAGTTGATGGAGGTGTTGATCTTACACAAGGGTGCTATTGGATGGACGCTTGCGGACATCCATGGTATTGACCCTTGATTATACACACACCGAATTCAATTGGAGGAAGATGTTAAGCCCTCACGGCAACCACAACGCCGTTTGAATCCTCACATGAAGGATGTCGTGAGGAGCGAGGTGCTGAAATTGTTGTACGTTGGGATTATCTACCCTATTGCGGATAGCAAATGGGTAAGCCCCGTCCAAGTAGTTCCAAAACAATCTGGTGTGACTGTGGTAACAAATGAGAGGAATGAGTTGATCCCCACTCGTGCGATTACCGGGTGGAGAGTTTGCATTGATTACCGAAAACTCAACTCATCCACGAAAAAAGACCATTTCCCTCTGCCTTTCATTGACCAACTACTTGAGCGAGTTGCCGGTCATGCGTACTATTGTTTCTTAGATGGATATTCGGGGTACAACCAAATAGAGATTGCCCTTGAGGACCAGGAGAAGACTACTTTTACATGTCCATTTGGTACTTTTGCCTACCGGCGAATGCCCTTTGGTTTATGCAATGCTCGTGGTACCTTTCAAAGATGTATGATGGGCATCTTTAGCAACATGGTTGAGAAGGTCGTTGAGATTTTTATGGACGACTTCTCAGTTTTTGGGAATACCTTTGACGATTGCTTGAGTCATCTCGAGCAAGTTTTGGTGAGGTGTGAGAGTAAGAAGCTGATCCTTAATTGGGAGAAGTGCCATTTCATGGTCACTTCCGGAATTGTGTTAGGACACATTGTGTCAGAAAAGGGGATTGAGGTAGACAAGGCCAAAATCGATCTTATTTCTAGTCTACCAATCCCCAAATGTGTGAAGGATATCCGATCATTCCTCGGTCATGCGGGTTTTTATAGGAGATTTATCAAGGGTTTTAGTGCAATACCTAAACCTTTGTGCAATCTTTTGGCTAAGGATGTTCCTTTCGTTTGGGATTCCCATTGTGAAGAAGCGTTCTCTACTCTTAAGAGTATGCTTACTTCCCCACCCATCATGCAATCCCCCGATTGGAATCTTCCTTTTGAGCTCATGTGTGACGCGAGTGATTTCGCAATAGGGGCTGTTTTGGGGCAAAGACACAACAAGCTGCCTTGTGTCAGTTATTACGCGAGCAAGACCTTGAATGAGGCCCAAATGAACTACACCACCACAGAAAAGGAATTGCTCGTTGTTGTCTTTGCCCTAGACAAGTTTAGATCCCATCTCATTGGGTC
>NMUG010009857.1:0-11142 GCA_002855965.1 Monotropa hypopitys | reverse complement strand
CTTCAATAAAATCCAACATGCCGTTTGTATTTCGATATGCCATTGATGGGCATATCGAAATAAGCCTTCAGTAGTGTCCAGCAACAACTTCATCATTTCGATATGTATACTAGGCAGTATATCGAAATGTTGCAATGTAAATTTCCAACAGAGAACTTTTTATTTCGATATACCTTATAGGGTATATCGAAATAATCCAACATAGATTCTGAACAGATAGATCCTTATTTCAATATGTGAGAAAGGCAAGCAGTCTGGAACAACAAGCATATCGAAATGTCATCTTGCTTTTGCTTTACTTCATCAAGTGCAACCTCGTGGGAACATCTAAGATTCATATTATAACTCTACACTTCATCACATTTGATAATAATTCTCCTTGAAAAAGGGTTAGATGCATTTTATCATAAAAATAGGTTATAAACCAAATTTGATTTAAAGTTAAGTGGAATTTGACACTTAAATTGTGCGCTTTTAGTTGCACAACACATCCCCAACTTGAACTTTGCTAGTCCCGAGCAAAGAAATTAATATCACGACAAACAACTCGGTGCTAGACTCAACATTAAGATTTCCGTGCATTACAACACATGAATTAGGCATGCTAGAAATTAAAGAATTATGCAGCTATCAAATGCTCATTCACGCATGACCCAAACAATGTTTGGTCACTCTCAATAATTCTCTCGAATATGGGTAGAGAAACCATGTTGTTCATAGATTAAAGGAATGATGTATGCATTGTCATCATCAATTGCAAAAGAGATATAAAACAATGCAAATGGAACGAATGTATGTGCTATGCAGGTTAGTCCTCCATCCAAATATAAAACATTAAATCAGAGAAGTCTTTGGGCTTATAATGTTTAGGTAAGTGGGATAATGCTAGATGACGTATAATGTAAGCTAGGTAAACTACCCTCGTCATCTGTGTAATCAACATAACTCATAAACAAAATATCTGTAGTCTGCAACCAACATAGCCATGAAACAAAATATCTGAAGTCTGCGACTAACATAACCATAAACAAAGTATCCATCTGAATCTAATCCCCACCATGCTCATCTCCCTCGGGCACATAATCTGTATCCTCATCCTCAGCATCCTCTCTTAATCTCTTCCTCCTCCTCTGTGCTAGTGGTGGCGGCTCTGGTGATGAATCTGTAGCATCCTCAGACTCACCCTATGAACTACTATCCTTAGATCGACCCCCAGAAGTATCCCCTCAGGTGGTGCAGTAGTAGACTCAGAAATAAGTGGCTCAGTAGTAACAACCTCTGTTGACTCGGTGGTAGGCACAATAGATACCAGACCAGGCACATAAGGCTCGCCAAAAGCAGGAATAGGTAAAGTGGGAACATGTGGAAGAATAGAAGGAGTAGGTACGACAGACTCGGTCAAAATAGGCGAAGGTATCGCCACAGGAATAGCTGGAAGAGTGATATGGGTTGTAGGGAAGGGAATGGTAGTAGATGGAAGAGATATATGAGATGGTACTGTGGTGGTAGAAATGATAGTAACCGATGGTAAAATAGCAGTAGAATCTGAATAGGTAACAATAAAATCTAGTGGAGATGGTGGTATGGCAGTAGTAGAGGTAGAACAAATGATGATCTGTGGTGTAAGTGGTGGTGAAACAGAAACAGAAGTAGAGGTGACCAAAGGACGAACAACTCTAGTAACAGTAGGTGGTGGAAGGTCAATAATAGGAGTGCCGGTCCTGGCATGGTCAATGATAGCCTGAATCCTATCCATCATCCACTCCTCTCTCCTCTGAGCAACCGACAATGCATTCCCCATCACCCTCAACAACTCTGTATGGGCCCGCTGATTAGCCAAAATCTGACTCTGTGACTGGAATATAATCTCAGACAGCGCCCTATCACTAAGCATCCCCACAGCTGGCCTAGCAGAAGATGGACCAGCAGTAACTGTCTCGGTTGCGGTAACTGATCTCGTAGAAATAGTAAGGGTTGTGTAGGATGTCTGAACAGTAACCTCAGGCAATGATACTGGGCCAGGTGGTGCCAATGATACAGAAACAGATACAACCGGGATAGGCTGTGCTGGCGGGGCTGGATGCACCCGTCTGTGTCCCAGCATCTTTTTCACCGTAGTATCCGAAATCATCTCGGTCCGTGGCTTGACCCACACGTCCCGAGATCCCGCTTTAACCCCTGCCTCCAAAACCAAGTGTGTAACCATCTGCCCGAATGGCATAGCAGCCCCAAGATTTGTTTCATTAAAAAATTCGTACATGGTACGATAAATAACAACTGTGATGTCGACTCTCCGATCATCCAAAATTTTCACCAATAATTGTAGCTCACCAATACCTAGTTGCTTCTCCATGCCCCGCGGTCGCACATTGAAATACAAAATTTTGCAGAGAAGAGCAAACTCAGGCATAAACATTTCGATATGAAATTTTCCCGAACCTTGAAACTGAATCAACCCATCCTCACTGCACACCCTTTGTGTCAACTCTCCCCCCGTCAACAATCGAGGATTCTCACTAAGGTAATCTACATAACCAGCTGGAGGACGATAATTGTATCGGAGATATTTCCCAATTTTCCAGTGATCCACCTTTACCTCTTTCCCCTTTATTTTGGAAATGATTTCTTTTGAAGAACAAGTTGTTATTCCATCATAAAACTCCTCCACCAACCGTGGGATACTCCCCTTTACTATTTCTAACCAACATTCCATTCCCATCCTACGCACGATATTCACAGCAGCTCTAAGTTCATTTGTGCTGGGCCCTATTTTTATTCCACTTTCACATACAATTCCTCTTCCTTTTATTGATTCGGACCAAGAAAAGTTTGGATCATTTCATGTCGCAAGCTTTCTTTTCCGTGAAGGCTGAGATGGTCCATCTGGAACTTGTTCCTCTGCAGTGGTTGGGGGTATGGGCTGAGTTGGTGGACTTGGGTATTGGATGGCCAAAGGTGCTTCCACGGTGAGGGTTCCGCGGGTAAGACCAAGGATCGTTCTGTTACGGGAGTGGAAACGGTTTTTGCTTTGTCAGAAGATCCCACTTTTTCTTTCCCTTTGTCTTTCCTTGATGGCTTATCGGTGTTACCTTGTCTCCCCATTTTTGTTTTTCTCTACAGCAGTAGGTTTTATATCGAAATAGGATTTTTGGTTTGGGAAGGTATATCGAAATGTAGGTTGAAGGTTCAGGCTAAGAAGATATATCGAAATGTATATTGAAGGGGTGGAGTTTATATCGAAATAAGGTATGGTTTTCTGGGTGGTCTGTCGAGTGGAAATTGTGGGGGTTCTTGGCTAAAATGAGTGATGGTTGTTTGA
This sequence comes from Monotropa hypopitys, assembly GCA_002855965.1. Lineage (NCBI taxonomy): Eukaryota > Viridiplantae > Streptophyta > Magnoliopsida > Ericales > Ericaceae > Monotropa > Monotropa hypopitys. The sequence goes on along the minus strand of NMUG010009857.1, from coordinate 7,823 downwards.
GAAGGGTTCGTAACACTTTTTGGTTACCAGCAAGACATCACAGATTTGCCAACAACAATCAAGTGCTCAACACAATCAATCACAAAAAATGGTCCAAAGCCCTCCAAGGCCAGCAAATTGAAGTTTAGAACTTACGTGGAGTGAAGCTCTGATCTCTTGGGATGATTCACAGTTGATTTCGTGACCCCTTGATCCCAAATTTCCAGCCTCCGTCAATCTTCTTTGAAATCGCTCCTTTTCTCCAGAGCCAATTTGATTCCCCGATATTCCGATATGAATTTTTAAGATCACTGTTCTTTATATACCCTCCTTGTCATTTCGATATACAACATTGTGTTTTGATATAAAGTTTACTGAAGTTTGGCATATCGGAATAATAAATTCCACATATCGAAATGTTGCAATAGAAATTTTCAACAGAGCACTTTTTATATCGAAATACCCAAATTCCACATATCGAAATGTTGCTATGGAATTTTTCAACAGAGCACTTTTTAAATCGAAATAAAACTGGATCCATATCGAAATGTTGCAACCCCAGATTCACCATAAGACACATATATCAAAATGATGTTCACCTCAGACCCATTCATATCGAAATGCTACAGTGTAAATTTTGAGCAGAAAGATTTTCACATCGGAATGACAAGGGCCATATATCGAAATGTACCAATTCTCCATCTGTTTGAATCAGCATATATCGAAATGCACATCCACCCATATCGATATACAAGTACCAGTTCAATCCCAGAGCCATGTATTCCCAATTCTCACTTCTATCCATAGTGTTTCGATAATTCAGAAGACATGTACCGAGTTCGATGAGCATCCCCCCCCCCCATAATTTCAAGAGTTGAGGCTCCCTAGGCTTAAACAAGAACGGAACAATTCTTTTCTTTGGCTCAAACTAGGTTCAAGGGATACAACAATTTTCAAAATTTTTGGTGGGTTTTTCAATGAAGGAATGCTTCTCATCATCTTTTCAGTTCTATATTCATAGGATACCTAACCATGCATAGGACAATACCCTCCACAATAAAGAATGACTCAAATGAAAATTATGTGGGCTTTTGAATCTCCACGTGTAGAATGTGTATGCTAGTGCAAATGCTATCTTCATATGAATGAGGCATGCAATGTTTGAGCACACAATGAATCGATAAAACTCTAATTCTAAGCATACCAATCCATATAATTTATACACATCCTCTACATGTAAAGTTAAGCACCAAGAAGTTTGTCAAGAACTAAATGCTTAAAATTTTTGACAGGACCAAAAATTTCAAATTGGGTACCACCAAATAAAACGAATAAAAAGAAACAAAGTGCCCCATCACCCAACTTGAATCAAGCATTGTCCCCAATGCTTAAGGCATAGGGAACATCTACAATTTAAAGAAGGAGATGAGAGTAAAATAATTGTTAAGAAAGCGTACCTTTGCAGGGGGAATATCAACCCCCTATACCTCGACCAAGTATGAGGACTTTATCCATGATTCTCATCTACTCGCGATGAACGGGCTATACTTTTCTCCCCACTTTCTCACTTAACTATGTGTTATTGGAGGAGTCTCCTGGAATTCTGGGGTAGGTTTGCTATTCAACAGGTGATATTTCTCACTTTGTGGAGAAAATCCCAATCGAATTTCACAACCATCCCTACTTTTCCAAGGTAATTCGAGATAACACACAATTAAGGTTAGTCCATGGGTGGCTATACCGGACCATCCAATGGCCGTTCGAGCAGGGTAAACACTAGAGGTATCTCATCCTCCATGGATTTTAAGTCTCCTAGACTTTATTTGTCAAGCTTCCAGAATTTATTCTTTCTCTTGGTCTTCCGGATACACCGGATCTATCAGCTCCTCAATGGTTTCTTCCTTTAACTCTTCGTAATTGTCCAAAAACGGTTTTAATCGCTGCCCATTTACCTTTTGAAGGTAACCATTTGTTAGATCCTTGATTTTAATGGCACCATGTGGATGCACTTTCTTTACAATGAATGGACTCCTCCACTGAGTTCTAAGTTTTTCGGGAAAAAGATGCAAATGAGAATTATAGAGTAGAACTAGTTGGTTAGGAGTGAAAGATTTTCTCATAATGGATTTATCATGCAAAGCTTTTATCTTCTCCTTGTAAATTCTTGAATTCTCGTAGGCATCTCTCCAGAACTCTTCTAACTCGGCAAGATCCAATTTTCTATTCTTTCCATCTTGGACAAGATTAAGATTTAAAGATTTTATTGCCCAATATGCACGATGTTCCAACTCAACACGAAGATGACAAGCCTTACCGTACACCAACCGATAAGACGACATGCCTAACACGGTTTTGTATGCGGTTCGATATGCCCACAACGAATCAGTAAGCCATTGAGACCAATCTTTCCTATTAGGATTCACGGTCTTCTCAAGGATATGCTTAATTTCCCGATTTGCCAACTCGGCTTGCCCATTGGTCTGTGGGTGGTAGCCAGTAGAGACTTTATGTGTGACCCCATACTTTGCCATGAGCATAGCAAAGGGTCAATTACAGAAATGAGTCCCTTGGTCACTGATAATAGCCAGAGGCATTCTAAATCTCGACAGTATGTTTTCTTTTAAAAATGAACAACCACCTTGTGGTCGTTGGTGAGAGTTGGAATGGCCTCCACCCACTTTGATACATAGTCCACCGCTAGAAGAATGTAAAGATTGCCGAAGGAAGGTGGAAAAGGTCCCATGAATTCAATCCCCCAACAATCAAATACATCAATAGTGAAAATGGGCTTGAGTGGCATCATGTGCCTTTTTGTTATCCCTCCAAGCTTTTAGCACAGCTCGCAAGTTTTGTAAAAGTGATGAACATCTTTAAAAAGAGTCGGCCAATAAAATCCGCATTGTAAAATTTTTGCCACCGTTTTCCTTGTAGAAAAATGGCCCACACATGCCCCCGCATGACAAAAGTTTAAAATGCTTTGAATATCTTCATCGGGGACACATCGGCGCATGATTTGATCTGCGCAATATTTAAAGAGATATGGATCATCAAAATAAAATTTTTTCACTTCACTTAGGAACCTATTTTGTTCCCTTTTACTCCAATGAGCAGGAATTTGCCCCGTGACAATGTAATTTACAATGTTTGCATACCACGGGGCTTTTGAAACAACAAACATTTGCTCATCCGGGAAGGAATCACAAATCCGGGAATCGTGGTCTTTCTCCTCAAAATCTAGCCTCGACAAATGATCGGCTACCACGTTCTCAACTCCTTTCTTGTCTTTGATTTCAATGTCGAATTCTGGGAGGAGAAGGATCCACCTAAGAAGCCTCGGCTTAGCATCTTGCTTGGTGAGCAAGTACTTGAGAGCCGCGTGGTCGGTGAAGACCACGATAGGGGATCCCACGAGGTATGATCGAAATTTTTCAAGGGCAAAGACCACGGCCAAAAGCTCTTTCTCCGTTGTGGTGTAATTCAATTGAGCTTCATTCAAAGTTTTGCTTGCGTAATACACCACATATGGCTCCTTCCTTTTTCTTTGACCCAAAACGGTCCCTATTGCATAATCACTTGCGTCACATATGATTTCGAAAGGCAAAGTCCAATCCGGTGAACGCATAATTGGAGGCGATACAAGCAACTCCTTTAGTGAAGAGAAAGCTTGATTGCACTCCATGGTCCACTCGAACGGTGTGTCCTTAGCAAGGAGATTAGATAAGGGACGGGCAATAGAACTAAAATTTTGGATAAAATGCAGATAGAATCCGGTGTGACCCAGAAATGAGCGAATATCCTTGACATTTTTAGGAACGGACAGATTTGATATTATGCTCACTTTTGCCTTATCTACCTCGATTCCTTTTTCGGAGACAATGTGGCCTAATACGATGCCATTGGTCCCCATAAAGTTACACTTCTCCCAATTCAAAATCAATTTCTTTACCATGAATCTTTCTAGGACAAGGGCAAGATTGTAGAGGCAATGATCAAATGATGAACCATACACCGAAAAATCATCCATAAAGACCTCTACAATTTTGTCTAACATGTCACTAAAAATTCCCATGACACAGCATTGGAAGGTACCCAGTGCATTACATAATCCAAATGGCATTCGCCGGTAAGCAAAAGTACCAAAAGGACAAGTAAAAGTTGTTTTTTCTTGGTCTTCCAATGCTATTTCAATTTGATTGTAGCCGGAATACCCATCTAAATAGCAAAAGAACGGGTGTCCGGCCACTCTCTCCAAAACTTGGTCAAGAAAGAGAAGTGGAAAATGATCCTTCCGGGTGAAAGTGTTCAATTTTCGGTAGTCAATGCATACTCTCCGCCCAGTAATGGTACAAGTGGGTATAAGCTCATCTTTTTCATTCTTAACTACCGCGATTCTGGATTTCTTTGGAACCACCTGCACCGGGCTAATCCATTGGCTATCGGCTATGGGGTAAATGATCCCCACATCCAATAACTTCAACACCTCCGCTCGCACAACCTCCTTCATATTAGGATTTAAACGTCTTTGAGGTTGGCGAGACAGTTTTACATCTTCTTCAAGAAAAATACGATGGGTGCACACCGACGGATCCACGCCTTTGATGTCGGCTATGGTCCACACAATCGCTTCTTTGTACTTTGTTAGGACTTCCATTAGCACAGCCTCTTGCTCCTCTTGGAGACTTGAAGATATGACAACGGGGTAGGTTTCACCCGAGCCAAGATATGCATATTTGAGAGAGGCCGGTAATGGTTTCAACTCTAGGATTGGGGTTGGACACTTGAAGGAATAGATGGTTTCCCCAATGGGGTGAGTTTTTCATACCCAAGTGTCCACCCCACCATGTCTATCTTGGCTGCAACTTCAAGCCAATAAACATATTCCAATTCCTCGAGTGTAGGTTGATGTGTCTCTACCCCGGCATTCACCAACACTGACTCGAGGGGGTCTTCAGTCAATCCACTCCAAGTATACCCCGTAGTTTCAATGTTATCAATTTCATAGACATCGTCATCATCACCCGGTTGCTTACCGATTTTAAAATCATTTAGATCGACCGTTGATAGACAAGCTAAATCGTTTGTTTAGCATGTCTATTTTATCTCTGGTAGATATCTTTTATGTCTTTTTAACCAATTTTTGTACATATTTGCGCTTAATGGTGTTTTTGTAGATTTTTATTAGTTTACAGGTTTTTAGCACTTTATTCCACTATCTTGAGCCATTTGAGAAATCCGGGAACTGAGAGAACAATATTTGGAGGTCTAAGATGAAATCCGAGACATCGGAACAAGAGAAGAAATTCATTTGGAAGTGAAAAGTGCAGCAACCATAACCGGTTAGAGCAATTCAGGCATAACCGGTTAGAACAATTCGGGCGTAACCGGTTACGCCCAACCAAAGAAGACACCAGAGGAAAGACTGCAGAAACCGAGGACATCGTAACCGGTTGAAGACCAGAGCCTAACCGGTTATGCTCAGCGGAAGAGAACTCAAAGAAAACTCAACCGTAACCGGTTACGGCATTTTGAGCGTAACCGGTTACGCTTATCGCGCACAGAAATTCTACGGCGGTTCATTTGAGTTTTAATTGACGGCTAATGACTCTTTTAACCTTCATTAAGGGTATTAGATGGGCCAAAACATGGTGGAAGTATATATACTTGATATTAGGCTTGCTAAACATACGTTTTACATAATCTTTGCTTAGAATCAACCCTAAGGAGGGAGGTTATGCTTGTGTGGGAAGTTTGGGAAGATTTGGAAGGTTTTCACTTTATTTCTCTTTGATTCTCTTGGATTTTGGATTGTCTCTTGGTAAGAAACCTATTGAATCTTTGTTTCTTGATTGAAGTTAATATAAAAGTACTAGTTTTCAATTTTCTCAAGTTTTATTCCAATAGATTTCAAGGATTCTAGATCTATATATGTTGTTAGTGTTTTCACCACCATGAGTGGCTAGATCTCTAGGACATGTTCTTGTGGATCATTTAGGGGTAGTGGAATTGGATTTAATTTAGTGATTCACTAATTTTCCTCTAATCAAGTGTGGATCTCTTATTGATATTCAATAGAAAATCATCCGGAAATTACTTCGATGTTGCTACTGTAAGTAATTTCTGTGTAAGAGATTTCACCAATTCATGTTATCAACGAATATTTTCCGGAATATATCCCGATGTTTCTACTGTGGATATATTCTGAGTTATAAACTGAGGATTGAATTCAAAAGAATATTTTCCGGGGAATATCTCGATGTTATACTGTAGATATTCCTTGAGTTATAAAAGTGAAAGGTTTTATCAGAATATCCTCCGAGACTTTACCATAATATTTTCACTTTGGTAAGTCTTGTGAACTAAATCAAATCTAATTTCTCAATTCCCTTAAGTGTGAAACAATGACCATGTTCCTCTTTAGTTAATTTATTTCACCGTTTCTTAAGTAATTCGACAATCACTTTAGTTCAATTTCTAATCTCTTGACTTTTAATGATTTTTAATTTCAACTACAATTTCATTTTATTTTCTCAATAAATACGAAAAATTCAATTAACTGGTCCGACTAGTCCCTGTGCTCGACCTGGGATTTACCGCTCTACTAGCTAGAGTAGTTTGTCTTAGTTTATAAATTTAAATGCACTAGACCAAAGTGCGATAATAACGATACGGATTTTGCATCTAGCATTTTGGCGCCGTTGTCGGGGACTACGGTGATTTGTTTTTAAATTTTTAGTATTTATTTTTCTTTTATTTTCATTTCTCTTATTAAAAAGAACAAAAAATCCAAAAAGAGTTTTAAAGAGAAGCAACAATCCAAGAAAGAAGAGCAACGCTTCACAGGTATTCTTCTATTTCTCTCTTGCTACTTTTTGTCGATTATTGGAATCATTGTAATCCCTAGTTCATTTCTCTGATCTTCTTTTCATGTGGGCTAGAGGTGAAAACCACAGGCTAAATAGAATGAATGATCAGAGGAGAGAGTCGGGGAGGAATAGCCCAGAAAACAATGAGATTCATAGTGTTCACTCTCCCCACCTTTCTAACGATGCTCAACAATTGAATAATTTCGAACATTTCGAAGAGGAAAAGAATGGGGGAGGACCTTTGCACGATAATCCAAATGTGGACGAAATCGGTGAACTCATGAATCGTATTGTTAATTTAGGAGCTCGAATTCCCCCACGTGATTACAATCATCCCAATAATGAAAATTATGGGAATGCAAACATGAATAACCAAAGAAACCAATGCCATAATAACCAACGGAATGGTCAAGGGTATGAACGAGGCCAAGGGCATTACAACAATTAGGAAGATGGAAATAGACGACATAACATGTATGATCATATGAATCCCGTTCGTACTGTTGCACAATCATGCATTGTTTTGCCGCCTCAAAGTAATTTCTTTGTTGTGAGACCCAATCTGTTACCACTACTTCCTCAATTTCATGGGATGGAGCATGAAAAACTATTTTTACATATTAAAGACTTTAAGGAAGTGGTGAGAACAATGCTTGACCCGTATACAGATGAAAACGTGGCTTTCTTGAAACTATTTCCGTTTTCATTGAAAGATCGGGCAAAGTCATGGCTGAATTCATTACGTGCTTAGTCTATTTATTGTTGGGCTCAAATGAATCAAGAATTTCTGAAAAAGTTCTTCCCGGCTCATAAAACAATTGCTTTGAAAAAACAAATCCAAGGATTTTCTGAAAAGTCGGGACAAACTTTTAGTCAAAGCTGGGAACGTTATAAGGAATTGATTAACCAAGTTCCTCACCATGGTTACACCACACCCCAACTGGTTTCATTCTTTTATGAAGGTGTGTCTTGCGGGACACG
>NMUG010009856.1:0-11142 GCA_002855965.1 Monotropa hypopitys | reverse complement strand
CGCGGGTCCGGTCACCACAGGTCACATCTTCAAAGTCTCAAGTAAAGACAATGAAAAGACACAAAATCAGATCCAAAACCTATTCTACATTGGACTGACAGTCACATGTGCAGCCACGGTGCTTGCACGCCTTGCGAGCACGTTGAAGCATTGCGCGCCCGAAAGGCATTTGACGAGCACTGTTGTCTGCTTGAATCCAGACTTCACCAAAAACTGCCTAAATTTAAGACATTCCCAACAATCTTCCCATTGACTTGAATTCCCTTCAATATAGTGCAATCTTCTCGCAACAAACGCTCCTCTCCACCGCCCCTCTCCATTGCCCCTTTCGCAAGGAGCAATCACCAATGACAAACATGTGCAAGATCCAAGCACGACTACTTGACCTTAAAAATACGACTCAAAAACCCCAATCACATATGACTCCAAAGTGAGCTTCCATCTTCAAACATGCATCGACAACCCAAACTACCCTACATAGAGGCCAATGAAGATTTACTCAAACTCCCCATTGAGCTAATAAAACCAAACTGAGCTGCCCTTAAAATCTCCAATGATGATGAGATATCTAACATAGTATCCAAACCAATGTTACAACTTAGAGGCTTTCACACATCTAACCCTTAAATATCTCTAACACACTCTTCGAAATGCAAAAAACTCCCCTTTGACATGCATACTTGCAACCCGAGTCAAGAACACCCAAAGAAATTAGGTTCTTCGTCAATGCTGGAACTTGCCTAACATTAAACAGTTTCCTCACCACACCATCATGCATTCGGATTCTAATAGTTCCAATCCCAACAATTTTATGGGTCATGTTTTCACCCATCAAGACTGACCAACTTGTGACTGGTTTATAATCAATAAACCAATTTTTATCCTGACACATGTGGTGTGAAAAAGACGAATCCAGAATCCACTTGGTATCAAAACAGCCATTACCTGCACTCACGACAAGACACAAATCCGAATAATCGGACCCTACATAACCAACAACACCTCTCTCTCTCTCTCTTTTTGACCCATTCTTCAAGTACGTACATGCTTTCTTATAGTGCCAAGTTTTCTTACAATAGAAACACACTATTGTAGAAGGTCCAAAAAATTCTCTACTTCCGTAATCCCTTCCACCTTACACTGCCAACATACTAGCATCTTTATTGACGTTACTTATCTCAAATACTTTTTCCCTTAATTCTTTTGAATACAAACTAGACTTCACATTCTCCATGGGAATAGTATCTTTACCATAAAGTAAGGTAGTAACAATATATTTGTAAGAAGGTAACAAACACGTAACAAAATAAGGGCCTAATCTTCGTCATCAATTTTAACATCAATATTCTTTAAATTTGTAATGATTTTGTTCAACTCATCAATATTGTATTTAATGGGCGCACATTCTTTCACACAAAAAGCATAAAGGTGCTTCTTCAGATACAACTAATTGGTAAGACATTTTATCATATACAAACTCTCTAACTGTCCATAATCTGGTTGTAAAGTCTCTTCCTCAACCTCTCTCAAAACATCATTCGCCAAACACTGTAACGGACCCGGAAATTTAAACTATTTTTTGAAGGATGATATTAAAGCATTTAAAACAATCTACTATAAGAAAGAAAATCCAAACCCAACATCATCCACATGCATAATGACAATCACAGGCATGCGATGATACATAAAGCCTCAATCTACTTATTACAAATCTGGGCACCATTAACTTTAAATAAAAAGTATGGAAATAAGATAGAGTTTATTACAATAAAAAAAGTCTTCAAAGTCTTCTAGCCATTTTGGAAATCCACTCCAAGCTACTCCAATGGTCCTTTCTCTAAAAATAGAGGGTTAGGTGATTCTCCTAGAATATTGTATATTTTAAGGAGAATTCGTCTCTATTTCATATATGTTTCGTCGTTATTTCCATTGTTTTTCGCATGATTCGTGTGCGTGGTAGTTTTCTATTCTTAACAGATAATTGACATGAAAGTGTGGATTTGGAGCTTGGCATGGAGATACGGGATAGTGATGATGGTGGATGATGAAGTTTCTGACCCTTGTTCTGGATGAATGAAGCAAGGATACGACCCAACACCTTTGGGGTGCACCAATTGTGTGAAATGAGGAACAAAGCAGAAGGGACCGGTCTCCCTAGCCGTGGGGGACCGGTCTTAACTTTTTAATAGCTATGGAAAAATCTAAGGGACCGGTCTCCCTAGCCGTTGGGGACCGGTCTACCAAAAGCAGTAGCGTGGGAAAAATGCAAGGGACCGGTCTCCCGAGCCGTTGGGACCGGTCCCCCAATTGAAAATCTGGAAATTCTGCTCGTTTATTTTTTTATATTGTAGGGGATAGCTTTGAAACCCCCCGATTTTGGAATGTTTTTGGATGAGATTCCCACTCCTGCATGGGGAATATATTACTTTTTGGTCTTGAGGACAGGGACATCTATCTCTAACTTGGAGCTCTCTCTCTCACTTGATACATACACTTCTTGATCTCCATTTTTCTCTCTAGAGTTGCAGAGAACTTATGCTGTATTTTTCCATTTTCTCTCATGTTTTGGTAAGACTTTGAGTAAGTGTTGTAACCTCTATTTTAACTTCATTTTCAGTACTTTCTTCTTGAATGCACTCTTGTTCTACATTGTTCATTTTCTTATGGCTATGAGTGAGTAAACTCCCTTGGAATGGTCTTGGCCTAGGGTTCTATGGTTTATGAGTTTGCATTGTTTTCATATTTGTGGTTGATTTTAGATTCTATTTAGATGATTTCTCCTATTCTAGGTCAAAACAAAGAAGTGTTACCTTCTTGATTGTTTTTGGACAATAATCTTGTCACAACCAATCCTTGGAGCGATGTCCTTCTTTGGGTTTGATGGATAGGTTTATGCGAGAAATATCGAAATAGGTCTAACTTTAATCAGCGTTCTTCCATTGTTAAATTCATAGGATATGTGGAGATATGCAAAACCATGAACCTAGATACCCGAATCCATGGCCGTTCCTTCTTTTTATCTAGAACTTTATTATTCAATCTTGTAGTTTAAATTAAACAATCTTTTCAAAGACTGTGGTTGGCCACCTATAGCCTCAAAACAAACAACATTCCAAGAAAGAATTAACATCAATGTATTAGACCGTTACCTCCCTGTGGAATCGACCTCGGACTTCCCGAGTTTTATGCTACGCGCACCTTAGCCCTACGCTTCGGGCTGCCTCTTTATTAGAATACACATTGAGGGCATAAACATTAGGCATATGCCTAGTAGAGAAACCTAAATAGGAGATATATATGGATGCCATGTGTGCGTACCAATGTATAGAAATAAATATGTGATGCGTGCATGGAGGACCCGAAAGGTTTTGAAAGAATTATCACGTTATGAGTTGTTTCTATTTTCTTCAAGTTCCAAGATCGAGTGTTTCCAAAACATTTCCAAAAGACCAAGTGTTCCCAAAATATTTCCAAAAGACCAAGTGTCCATGTCAAATCCATCACCTTATCAAAATAAGGGGTTTTCCAAAATCATTTTCCATCTTTCCTTATCAAAATAAGGCTCGCCACAATTAATGATTTATAAAGAGTTTAGGCTAGTTCTGCGCTAGTAGCTCGTCAACTAACTAACCTTGATATTCCTAGTATTGCCCGACTCGACGGGAGGGTCCAGTCAAACCCTCATTGCGCAATGTCGTGAACGTAGAATGTTCAGGGATCAAAATCTCAAAGATCAAAATCCCATATAAAATAGCCAACTCAAATGATTAAAATCCAATATCATTCACCGATTGATTTCCACAAATCATGTTTTTCTAATTTCTCAAATTAGGCCCAATGACCAAACTCAATGTTTCAATTGGTTTAAAGATACCAATTTAACATTTAAAGTGTCAATTGAATATTCCCACATCCATTTCCCAAATATCCCCAATTTCCAAAAATAAGTCAAATTAGAGTTTTTACCAAATTTGGGGGTTTTAAATCAAATCATGGGAATCTCAAATTGATACCCTAGAGTCCATACAACCCACATAATGACTCCTAAGAACCTCATACTTGCATCAACTAATGGTTTTGAAAAAATTGAAGAGAAAGAGATAGAGAGATACATTCATATGTATCTAAAGGTTAGGAGACTCTACTTTAGAGAAGAAAGCATGCACAACCCTAGGTGAGGGGTCCTGAAGAGTTGCACAAACTATGCACGTCACCACGAAGGTCTTGATCGGCACTCTGACTTTAAACCTTGGGATTTCTTCTAAATCCCAACCAAAGAGCCACAAACTTAGAGAGAAGGGAGAGAGAATATGAGAGTTAGAGGTAAGACGATAGATAGATAGAGAGAGATAGGATGAGTTATGGGCAAAAAATAGGGCAAGTCCCACTTATATAGTCAGTTAAAACTCAGCAAAAAGACGGGGTTGTCCCTCATTAAAACTCATTCAGCGCGACAAATTTAACATTTGCATTACCGGTAATGTGGAGCCGCAATACCGGGAATGCAAGGCTCTGGAGTTTCCCAACTCCCGTAGGCCTTCTCCCGCGCCAACTCTCTCAAGCTCCCCCCTTCTACCGGTAATTCCCTTCCCTATTCCCACAAAACCTCTCCCTCTATTCCCGCAAATCCTCTCCCCTATTCCCGGTAATCCAAGCTTCTGTTCTCTCCCTTCTCTTTCCCTATTTCCGCAAATCCTCCTCCTATTCCCGCAAGCCTTCTCCTTCTTCCGGAAATTGGAAATTCCAAGGAGAAACGGGCCTAGATTCTTCGTCCGGACTCCGATTGACGTGATTCAAATTGCATTGGATTCACAATTAAATTCTCTATAACATTATAGGGTCAACCGTATCATCAATCAAGAGAAGATTTTGAGATCAAAATCAATCAAAATCTATGGAATAGAATTTAAGAATTCTAAATTCGATTTATAAAATTGTAGACCGTTACAAACACAGTTGGATCAAACTAAGAGCCTATAGACCGTTACACTGTGGGTTGTATGGACTCACTGTGGTTTACGAGCCTGTAGACCGTTACTCATGTGCATTCCCAACACCCCATAATAAGGTGCAATGCCTTATTATAACACTGTGGTTTAAGATGCACTATGTGCCAAGATGGGACTTCATTCAATGATGACAATCCAATGAAGTTTATCTACTAAGCATAATTTGGTCTCTTGGGGGTAAAAGTACAACTTCTTATTGTTGATTCGGCTCAAAATTCTGGACATGCACTAGGATCGGGTGACTTGATTTGCTCGAGCGATTTCCTGGTCGCTCGAGCGAGGTTCCATTCTGTTCGGGCGACCCTCTTCACCATCAGACGGACGATTGCACTGAAGTCAAGCGACTTGTTGTTGCTCAAGCGATAGGAGTTTTGCTCGAGTGAAATTGTGGTGGTTCTCGCATTTTCTAAAGCTGATTATGTAACAATGGAGTTTGTTTTTATATAATCATTGTACGCTTTTTGAGTAATATAAGGGAGGTTTCTGGCTTTAGGAATATTTTCACGACCCAAACTCACATGGGTCATGACTGGCCAACGAGCAAGCTCGCTAAAGGCCTAAATTATTGAGTTAAGAGATTTCATCATGAGACAATAAATAATAGCGATAGCATGAACAAAACCCAGATGTGCATAATAGAAATTTCCATTATCCACATGATCTTTTACAATTACAATTCTTCATAGCTAATACAAAAAGAGTACATCAAAGCTAAATAGCTAAAGCCATCCGGGCTAAGCCTACTCCTCATACCCTAGAAAGATTTTATACAAAGCATAAGCACACAACTAGTGTGAATCAATATATGCAAGAGTTACAAGTTTCATGGACAACCAACACTCGAGCCTTTTCAAATCAAGTCGTAATATAATAGGTGGCTCAATAGCCAAGAATCTCATAATCAGTTTTTGGCACACAAGGGCCTAATGGATTTCCGGTATCTTCCATATATGATCATTATCTGCATCCCATGCGTTTCAAATAGCGTTATCGTGCTTTGATCAATTAGTCATAAGCCAACCACAGTACCAGTACATGGGGAAACCACCCTATCAAGATGTATATAGTGACATGATATCATCCAAGATCACCTGGTCATGATCCCAACCTTATAGCCACCCCTGCCCTACTGGTATCAGACCCGTCCCCCAGCAGCCGGGCCACCATGTGCAATACCAATATTGTAATCATGATATGTCCATGCCGTTAATCAAGAAAAATAGTTCCATTGTTTATCTATCTATAATAAAATTGATTTTCCATGCTCTTTCTATTTTCATTTGCAATCACAACATAATAGTATTTGAGAGCTCAACCTCCACAAGAATAATTCGAAAAGAGGAATAAACATGCACAAAATACGAGTAACTAAGGCATATAGATATTCACTTGTTGCCGGGGATTTCTTGCCTCAAATTCCTTTCAATAAATCCACAAGAGCCCAAATCAGGCATTAATATCATAAAATTTCCATTATTCATCAGTTTTCCCATCATCCTGAGACATCCATGGCTTACTTCCAAACATGGCTTGGCGGACCAAGCTTGGCCGACTGCCTCTGTTCGGAGGCTTATACTGGCCGAGCACATAAGAGATCAAGGGTTATTGGCCATGCACAACAAGCTGGAGGGCATACCAACCACAATCAAAATAGGCCGGAGGACATACTAGTCGAATACTCACATGCCGAAGGACACAATGGCCAAAGACTAACTGGACCAGAGTCTAATGGCCAAACATAGACCGAAGGGCCATCTTCCGAACACTAGGTCCACTTGTCCGAATACTAGCCAAACACATAAGGCGCCAAAAGGTCTTCATAGACTGGAGGACTACTGACCGAAGGCTTATAGCCGAGCACACACATAGGACAAAAGGGCTTATTGGTCGAGCTCATAAATGATTAGAAGCTACTGGCCGAGCATAACAACTTGTGTTGAGCACCAACTGGGCCTCACAAGACAATTTTGGGCCGAGCGATGTGCTACCGCTCTCGCAGTGATTTAGGGTCTCCGGATGTTGAGTGGGAATACCAAGTTATATAAAGGCCAGTATATAGTGAAGGCCGAAGCAATACATCAAATAAAGGGAGTGCGGAAAAAATGCTTTACTGGCCGATCTAAGTTTCTTAGAGGTCAAAAAGTGATCGTAAGTGGTTTGGGCCAAGTGCCCGACTAGTTTCATTCTTAGCCGAACATG
This sequence comes from Monotropa hypopitys, assembly GCA_002855965.1. Lineage (NCBI taxonomy): Eukaryota > Viridiplantae > Streptophyta > Magnoliopsida > Ericales > Ericaceae > Monotropa > Monotropa hypopitys. The sequence continues at coordinate 3,934 of NMUG010009856.1, read as the reverse complement.
GGGAGCTCAGATCCTTAAAGAACGGACTGATATCTAGTTGAGCACAAGTGCTTCGACTATGAGGAAGGTCGATATTCATAGAAGGTGAGTTAACAACTTGCAAGGAGGTCCGGACATGCTTTGTTGAGCTAAAAAGAGCTCTGTCAAATAGGACTTCAAGGAAGTCCGGATAGCACACCTTATGGCCAAGTGCCAATACTCTGCCGAATGCCAAATGATGGTAAAGGCAGTGCATCAAGGGTGCTAAGCTGAACAATGGCTTTGCCGGACATAAGAAAAAAATTGTGCCATACTAGGGACTTGCCAAGAAAAAGGTTACTTCTCATTAGAGTGCTCTGCTCAAAACTGGGTGTGCGACAAAGCCTTAGGGAGGCTTGTCGAGCTGAGGACAGTACAACAAGGACCTTTGATGGTCTTGTTGAGCACAACATAGGGTGACAGTTGTCACACTCCAGAAATTTTAAGAATATTATTTCAAAATTTTTATAAATTTCCTTGGGATTAATTGGGGTTTTAAGGAATTTTATAATTTAATTTGGAATTAATCGAGAATTATCTCAAATTTGTAAATCTATAAAATATAACGTGGGGATTGTTAGAATAAATTGGAAGATTTATTGAAATTTTGGGAAATTAATTAAGATTTATTTCTTAATTATAAACTTTTATAAATTTTTATTTAAATCCCCTCTTCCCTATATTTCGATATAAGGTGTGCCCCCCTCTGTATATCGAAATGGGTTCAGTGCCCATTTCCCCTGTAAGTTGTCATTTCGATATGGGGCTATTCCCCTTTGAACTTGCATTTCGATATCCAAGTCGACTGTCCCCTCGACCCAATTGCATTTTGATATGTTGAGTCTGGCATTTCGATATGTAGACCCTCTGGTCTTGCATATTGATATGCAGCTTTTCCTCTCTCCTCTTGCATTTCGATATGCAAGGGGTCTGGCCTTGCATTTCGATATGGCCTCAGCCTTGCATTTCGATATGCAAAGGCTTGGGAGGCCATCAAAGGACCTCCATATTGATATACAGCCCTGATGTATATCGAAATATAGGTTGTTCGGGCAAAAATTAAAAGGAGAAGTAAAGGTATTTTGGTCATTCCATGGACTGCATATATACACAATATGCGTGTATTAGGGTCCCCAAAGCATTTGGTGGCCTCATTCTCTTTTCCCTCCTCCCATATGTCTCTCTCTCACACACACACATCTCTCCTGAATCTCTCTCTCCCTCCCCTTCTCTCACTCATTTCTCTCTCTCCCTAGGGCTTTTGGAGAAAAGCTTTTCACCAACATTGATGAGCATCATGAGGGCTATGCGGTGACGGTCTCGGATCGTTGAGTTGTGAAGAATCCCTCACCTAGGGATTTCGAGATTCATTAGCTTTGGTGGGTAACTTCTCTATTCTCTCTTGTGTGTGCTTGTGTATGTGTATTTTCCCTTGTGTTTACCCTTCCCTAGGTTTTCCTAAAAACCCTATTCATATGCAGTGTGGATGAGATTGGGTTGGTGTTGAGAGAGTTAGTAGTTTTGGGTTCATATGAGGTTTAGGAGAGCAACCTATCAGAAGATGATCACTAAAATGTTCAACTCTCAGCTCGGCGACATCATGGAAGCTTATATCGACGATATGGTGGTCAAGAGCAAGGCCAAGAAGAATTTAGAGTTAGCTCGGGGAAGTTTCTGGGCTATATGGTCACATGCCGAGGTATTGAAGCCGGCCATTCATAAGATAGAAGACCCCAAGACCCTAAAAGAAGTTCAGAAACTCGCAGGAATGGCAGCAGCCCTCAACCAGTTCATCAGCAGGTCCTCGGACAAGTGCTGACCATTCTACGAAGTCCTGAAGAAAAACAGCCGATGACATTTTTGTTGGACCGAACAATGCAGGGAAGCCCTCGGCAATCTCAAAGAATACCTCTCTTCGGTTCCCCTTCTTTCGCAACCAATGGAGGAGAAGAGTTGTTCCTATACTTGGCCATAATGCCGCATGCCGTCAGCTCAGCATTGGTTCAGCAAGAAGGGCTCGAGCAACTTCTAGTCTATTTCTCAAGCAAATCCCTTATCAACGAAGAGACCAGGTATCTTCCTCTTGAAAAACTTGCATATGCTCTGGTTATTGCTTCCAGGAAACTTGCACCATACTTCGAGGCGCACACCATCGTAGTTCTGACTGAGTTCCCTCTTCGGACGTTACTGAAACGAACTGACCTATCCGGCCAGATAACCAAATGGGTCGTCGAGCTAGAAAACTTCGACATCAAATTCCAGCCGAAGACAGCAATCAAAGGTCAGATCTTGGCCGACTTCATTGACGAATTCTCTCCTCGACCATAGGATCCTCAAGCCGAAGAAGCTATTTCCAACCGAGTTCAGTCACAGCCATTGCCAGATCAAGACTCATGGAGACGGTGCTTCGAATTACCGAGGGAATGGGACCGGAGTCGTCCTAATCTCTCCTAAGGGCATTACTCACGAATATTCCCTCTGGCTTAACTTCAGTGCTTCCAACAATGAAGCTGAATATGAAGTCTTATTAGCCAGACTGAAGGCCGCCGAAGAGCTGGAGATTCAGAGCCTCAAGATCTACAGCGACTCTCAACTCATAGTCAACCAGATCAACGGCGACTACGAGTGCCGACATGAGCGGATGTGAAGCTACGTACAAAAGGTAAGAGAAAAGCTGGGGCTATTCAAGCAATTCCAAATCCAATAAGTCGGCAGGGAGCAAAACTCCTATACCGACGCCCTAGCCGGGATAGCCTCAACATCCGAAGCAAAGGAGCAGAGAATGATTAGCATCCAGAGCCTGGATCACCGAAGCATTGAAGCGCCGAAGCCAGCAGCGGTCCATTTTATCAGCCAGGGTCCAAGTTGGATGGACCCCATCATATTATTTCTCAAAGACGGCTCTCTGCCAGAGGACAAGAGAGAAGCCCACTGAATCGTCCACAAGTCGGCTCGGTTCTGGCTATGCCCCAAATCAAAGTTGTACAGACGGTCATTCTCAGGACCATAACTCCTCTGTGTACATCCGACGCTGGTGGAAGGAATATTGCAAGAGCTCTACGCTGGTAGCTGCGGAGCCCACATAGGAGGAAGGTCAATTGCTTATCGGGCCATATCGCAGGATTATTGGTGGCCGAAGATGATGGAAGATGGGGATGAAATAGTGAAGAAATGTGTCATCTACCAGAGGTTCTCCCTAATTATCAGACAGTCTGCCGAAGAACTAAACCCCCTGACCAGTCCATGGCCTTTTGCTCAGTGAGACTTGGACATCGTCGGCAAGCTCCCTACGGCACCAAAAGGATTCAAATTCTTGATCACCACTACATACTATTTCTCTAAATGGGTAGAGGCCGAACCACTATTCACCATAGAGGATAAGGATGTCAAGAGATTTGCATGGAATAACATCGTCTCTCGCTTCGTCATCCCATACGCCTTCATCTCAGACAACGACACTCGGTTTGTGGGGGATCTCTTCACCAGTTTTTGTGTCGAACACAGAATCAAATTCTAGGTGGGTACTTTTATGAAATTCATAAATTAAAGTAGTTACTACTTTTAATAGTATGAAATGAGTTGTGTTTTGAAAAGTATTGAGAAATGGAAAATTCTTTGGATCACGTGTTTATGAAATGGGGTAAGTTGTGGAAATATGCTTTCAAATACAAAAGGTGTTTTGGCAAAAGAAGATAAATAAGAATTGGCAGTTCAATATAGGAAATGGTTTTGGTGTGAGTTAAAGAGGTTTTCAAAGAGAAATGTGGTGTTGAATAAAAGAGTGTGTTTTTGGTGAAAATAAAATAAAAGGTGTTATAATAATAAAATAGTAGTTTGGAGTGCTTTAATAGCCTTGCCATAGATCAGGTGAGTCTATAAATCATTATGCATAGGTCGTGCAATGCATAGGTGGTGC
>NMUG010009855.1:0-11142 GCA_002855965.1 Monotropa hypopitys | reverse complement strand
AGATCTAAATTGTTGCTAATATTTGGTTGACCATACAAATGATCTGAATTGTTGCTCATATTTGGTTTACCACATATGTGATCATTGTACCAGATTGAAAATTTTTATGAAATATTGCACCACACTGCTGAAAAACATTTTTGATCTTGAGCTTTGCTTCAATGATTTGTATTTCTCAGTTTCATTCCTGTTGTTGACGTTATGTTGGAGGCTATGATGATAGTCCGTTATGGCAGGATAACTCATGTGGTTGCAGGCATGATGATAATTTGAGACATGGGTAGGACGGTTGAGATTATTACTACCACCTGTCACTCTAATCATTTCGGTGTTTGTGTCGTATTTGGGAGTGAGCCATGTTTGGGTTCTGTCCATCACTGGATTCTTCCCGTCACTAGATTCTTCCTGTCACTGGATTCTTCCCATCAATGGTTTTTGCCCGTTATTGGATTCCTCCTGTAACACTTCTAAAATTTGAAACATATTTTTTTAAATAGAACAAAGCAGTGTTAATGGGTAAAGAGTATACAAATAAGGGGTAAAGTACATCTAACACAACACACTACCCATCACACTAACTATTACAATACATGCCTTACTATAAAATGAAATATAACTGAAAGGAGGCCAATAGGGTTTTATAACATAACACTTTACAACAATGTCTTAACTAAAAAAAAAGGGGCCAAAATAGGATTTTATATGATAATTCAGTACAAGATGGCCAACTAAAAATAAAAGAAGTGCAACAATTGAAAAAAAGACAATCTACCAAACTACGGTCCGGTCTAGCATCAAGTCCTGTGAAGGATCCAGCAGCTACTCCAAGTCAAGTAGAAAGGGTCTTACAAAAGTAGAGGGTCAGACATCACCGCCTGGTAAAGATGATCTATCTCCTAACGTCTATAATATTAGGGTGAGGTTGATCATACAAGAAATGAAATGTGACTCATGCAATGGATCTCAATAGTTTTAAAATCAAACGATTATATTTATCTTCCCAAAAGACTCAAGAGTAAAGAGCGTATGTCCAATATTTTCCAAAAGCTTGCCTAGACAAGACCAAAGGGAACTGTATCTAAGTGTCGTAACCATACTACGTAAGAGACTCATTTTCTGTTATTCAAACGTGTTCCAATTCTCCTTTAATTCCAAGATTTACTTGTTATTTAATTCCGCACCTTATGGAACAACAAGGGCAATCATCAAATAATATTGTGTTTCGGCTAATTCCGTACTAAGGGCTCGTCAACCGATAGACGTATAATTCCTAGTGATTCCCCAGCACATCGAAAGGGCCCAGTCAAACCCTCATTGCGCAATGTCGTGGGTGCTCGCAGTAGCCACCCAAGGTATCCCAACTACCCGTATAATAATAGCCAACTCAAGTTCCTCGTATAGAATAGATAGTGTCACATTTTCATTTCATACAATTATTCCGTGCGGCATAGGGCAAACAACTTCCTAGTCAACATGTCAACTCAAAATGTGACTTTCCTTCCGCCATTTCCAAAACATTTCCGTTTATTCACAAAACGTTCCATTTTATTTCCAAAACATGGCATCCGTTCACAAAACGTTCCATTTGTTCGATTTCCCACAAAAATGTGTCAACCAATGTTCAACCCACCGACATCCATAGGAATCCCCAAACAAGCCATTTTCCCCCAATTTGATTTTAATAAACGACAATGATGGATTTTTCACAAAATTGGGGCTATTCGAAATTAAACTCGGAATCGAACAATTAACTTCCTAGGGAGTTCATAGAGACCCTAGACAATACTTATACGCGACCAATTGAAACGAACGACGACCCAGTAACACTAATTTTGCGAACACACCAAATCGACGGATTTTCATCAAACGAATAAGGAGTAATTAAGGAGACCATCATTACAAACGAGAGGGATAGAGAACTCTACATTGATCGGAACTCCGGTGACGCTCGCCGGAAAAGTCGCTGGAAAACCTCCATGGCCGGTGTGAACCATGCTCACCACCGCGAAGCTCTACAACGTTTACAAAGACCAAAACCTTAGACAAGCAACCAAACTCCATGAACCAAAGAGAGAGAGAGAGAAAAGACTTACTGATCGAGAACGATCCATGCACATCACCGCGAAGAGGACGAGACGAGGAACGACGTTAATTCTTCGCATTTCTTTCGAAACCCACCGGATTGAGAGAGATGGAGGAGAGAAGGGAGAGAGAATTGAGAGGGAGGTAGAGAGAGGCTAGGGTTTGCAAAATGGGGAAGAAGATGGGATAAAATCGTGTATAGGGTATATATATGACCCCTAGTGAAATCCCCAAACTGCCCCTCATTAATCCATTTTGCGCACAAAACTAACTCATGGCGACCGGTCGAGGCCAATACAAATGCCCCACTAACCAAGCTCGACCAGTCGACGACGGTATGGTGTACCGGTCGACACGGCCAAATTTGCACTGTTTTGGAAGATGGAATTTCCGAGAGTAGTTTGGTCATAACTTCTTCGTCTGGACTCCGATTGAGGCGATTCAAGTTGCGTTGGATTTCTAATCAGATTATCTACGACTTTCAGTTTGGAGTTTATGCTTAGTAATTATTTTATTCCGTTGCGTATTTAATTAAAAAGATGGGAAAAAATTATTGTGTTGGAAAATAATGCTTAGTTCCCTTACTTGTTAGAGTTGTTTGAGTCGTGATTCGTAGCCGGATTCTATTTTTTTATTAGTTTTCCGGGACGGGTCGTGACACTAATTCACTCACCTTGGTCGTTGTAGAAGTGATTTTGCTTACTATTTTAGCACTTCAGTTGTGCTTGTAATAGCTCTTGAAATAAGAATTTTGACAACACTAAATAAGAAAACCTGGCTAACTATGATTGAACTAACAATAACATTGTTCAATCCCTTCCATTTTCTTTTTTATTATTTAAACCAATAGAAGTAGGTATTTATTATTTTTAAATAAGTTTAAATCAGGTTTTTATAAGATTACCTAAGTTTAAATCTTGGTTTTCCAAAAAATCAGAATGATTTTCAAAGGTATAGTTAATTTAACTCTTGTTCTTCCCGAAATAGGCATCCCTATTTTCGATAATTCTCTTACTGAATTTTCCCTCTCACATTCATTGAACTTCACATTTGCGGAAGTATAGGCTTTCATTTCCGGAAATTTATGTTTCTGTTTCTTAACCATTTCCTGGACTTCTCAAATTCTGATAACCCTAACTCCTATTTCTGGAAAGCCACCTTACTAGTTGGTCGCCTAACTCTCTGTCTTCTTCATTTCTAGTAGTCTAGGTCCCTATTTCCAGAAATCCCCAGTAGAGGGCATCACTTCTGGAAGACCCTCCTAATTTTTGGAAATTTAAGCATTCTTTTCCAAAAATTAGGCCTTTCGTATTTCTCTCTTGTCTTCTTCTTCACTTTACTTCCGTATTCCATTCCTAATTCCTAACACTACTCATCTTCTTTCTTACTTGTTTCACCAAAACAGAGTATAGTTATTAACTTCATTCATTCCTCAACTTCTCCAGTTTCAACGCCCTTCATTAAACACCCAAAAATCTAAATTTCACATATTCTCATAATAATTCCAAGTATATAATCTGGACCATTAAATCTTATTCAAAAACTTCAAAGTCTAGGTATATCATGAGATTTAAATTATTCAACCCTTTGAACTAGAACCCAAGACCTACTCAATTTTTTTTCATTGAGCCTGACTTCAAGTATTTCCAAAATAAATTAAATTGATTAATGATCAACAACAATTCCCTAGAATTCAATGAGATTAGATTGGTTTACCTTGTAATTTCCGATCAACCCTCTCGAACTCTTGGGAGCTAAATTCCTCAGTTTCCTCTTCACCGAATGACTCTCTCTATTCCTCTCATCTATTTGTCTTTTATTTTCTAACCCTCCCCATCTCCAAATTCCACCATTAATTTTGTCGATTTATAGTTTTGGTTGTATCCCCAATTTCATGCCACTTGGCCTATTATTTCCGTATATGGCCAAACCAGTTTATTCCTAGACTCACTACCATTAATGACCTATCCAAAGTCAAGATAGTTTTCATCTTATCTTCTACCTTAATTTGAATTATATGCATTAACCTACTTTGTCTTTTCTTTCTCTTGGACTGACTCTCAGTTCCAAAATCAATTGGGTTTCCGAAAGCCAACTCTTACTCCCCCTCTGTATTTCTGGAAGTGAGCCTTATGGCTTACTTCCAATTACCGAAAATTCAACCTTTTTCTTGAAAGCCCATCACACTCCCCCTTCCATGTTTCCAGAAATTTAACCTTGTGGCCTAATCTATTCTTCTGGAAATTTGGCCTTCCTTCTTTATGGTTTTTCAGAAGAGCATGCACTGTGGCCAAATTGGCCATACTTTTTCCTTCTTCCCTCAATTCACTCTCTATTTCTGGTAGAACAACCATAATGGCTTATCCCTTCTTTCATTCTTCCGGGAATTGCTCAACTTTGAGTTTTTAAATTTTTTGATAACTCCATTTCATTTTAACCCTTACTTCAAAATATTTGGGTTATTTTAATACCATCCCAACTCTCAAAACACCTAATCATTTTAATCTCACAATATATCATACATTTATTTATTGAATTGATATTTAAAATGAAATTTTCTAGGATGGGTATTACATAAGGCTTCTCTTTCTAACATTGGAGCACAACTTATCACTTGAGCATATGTCTCAAAGTGATGTGTCATTACACTCCAGCGGATAGCATTAGTTAATCCCCACTTAAATTTTCATTCTCGGGCTTCGTCAATTGGTACAAAAGCTGAAACATTACGGGAAATGTCATGCACTATCTCGATACACTACTCTAATGAGGCTGCATTTAGCGGAGAATGACGATAGTCAAGCATGATTTGCCTTACTAAACCAAAGTCATTAGGTGACTTATCTTAATTATTCTTTTATTTCATATCAAACCCTAATCATTCTCACTAAGATTTCATTAGATTTAAAGAAATCTAAACATTTCATACAATACCTAATAAAAGGCAACAAATCGCAGTGGAAAGAATTTATTTAAAATCGATACCATAACAACCAACTCTACGACATAAAAGTGTATAACAGTCTTATGTCAAGCCTGAGACTACTATGAGACCTGGTCTATGTCATCACGTGTCATCCCATGTTAGACTCTCCCGAACTAGTGGACATCAACCATCAACTTTATCAACATTTGTGTCATCCAAAAGAAAAACACATGAGTATGTGAATCATACTAAACAATCATTAGGAAACCACAATAAATAGGAAAATATACAGCTAATAAAGCATATAACCACATATTTTTCAGCTAAGTTTATCATCAGGGAGCTTTGGTGCATCCATCTATGATCACGCAATCACATATTATAGTCACACAATTACATATAAAACACATCATGGTTATATAACTACACAAGTGTTATTGCAAATCCACATTCCCACGTAATTTCTTATCGAAAGTAAAGTATGAACTAAACATACTCACAATGGTTTCCACGCTTGTCGAATATCCTACTTTTTTAGGGTTCGACTCTACTAGCCTCCTCATCAGTCCAAGCTAATCATTTCAGAATCTGAAGCACTATATAACTTGAACATAAAGTAAATATGCAAATAAAATAATTGCATAAATTATTTTAATATTTATTTCATTTATTTCCTTTTATTTTTATTTTATTTTAATTTAATTTCCATTTTTACAATCTGTTAGAATCTCATCAGATCCCCATCATACCGATATACATATGTTGTATATAGATATGTGTTACTTCCTTTCACATTCCGAAATACCTCTGATGAGGTCACATTTCAATATACCTATGCAACATGCATTCTGTTATACAGTTACACATGTCGATATGGGATTTTGACACATTGGTATACAATCTATTCATTCACATTCCGAATGGTTCATACAGTTACCCATTTTGATATATGACTTTAACATATATCGGTATACGACAAATATTAAAAAGAAACCCAAAAACTTTGAACAATTGTCCATCATCACTTTCATCCTTAATTCAATTTCAGAATATGCATACACATACAATCATGGATTGTACAACCTCCAAAACATGTTTACACATGGATTTTATGGACCGAACTAGGATTATCACAATTGATCTCCCCTAAATTGATCGTTCTTCCATCAAAACCCTTATTTTCTACTCTACAATTAAATTTTCAATTGAAAATCATATATAACCCAGAAATCCACGGGTATTCTGCATACAAAAAATGTTCGATCTACTTACCTGATTATGTGATTATTTCAGCCTTTGGCTTGATTTCCCCAACATTTCTCTATGTTACTCTCTTCCTCGAACTCTCAGTTCCCCTCTATCTTTCCCTACAATTTTATCTGTATAGTTTGCTGTTTTGAGAACAAATTTGATTTCCATCGAACACATGTTTTGAGATTGAGATACAACAAATCTCCACTACCTCATAATTTTACAACACCCGAAGACTTCACATTTCGATATGTATTTTTCATTTCTCCCTTCACATTTCAATATGTCCTCCATTATTCCTATTTCCATTTAAGCATACATATCGATATATGATTGATCATATATCGATATATTAGGGTGTTCCCCATCCAAAAAACTTGAGAGCGATTGATCATATATCGATATGCAACTTAACCTATACCGATATACACTTACAGGCCAATCTACACATATCGATATGTAATTATATATATATATATCGGTATGTTACATTCTCTTGGGCCAATTTTTCAGAGAGCATGCTTTCACATATTGATATATTATCTAACCTATTTCGGTATACAACTCCGGTCATTTACACATATTGATATGTTGAAGTCATAGGGCCAAAATTCTAGAGACTTTGTATTTCAACTCCAACTCATTCCAAATTACTCCAACCTACATATCTAGGGTTTTTATTGATTTAGCGCCCTATTTTAATACAAAATCCTCTCATTCAGGACTTCTCTAATTCTCATACTCTTGTTATTTAATATGGTTTCTCATTTAATTTTCTTTAAGGCTTTATCAAATATGCATTGTACTAATAACAAGCATAAACTTACATTAAAGTAAATTATAAATGAATTTTCTAAGATAGATGTTAGAGGAACGTTTTTTGAATCATGTGCATATTGGGTCACAATCATTGATCCTTGCTTTAGGTTAGAAAATCATGGATCATAGTTTGTTTAACATGAGTTGGACAATATTTGCCTAGAAATAATGTCTCGAACTGATCCCAAGTCATTGTTTCAATACCATTGGTAATTTTGATAATATCCCACCAGTGATCAACTTTTCCTTGTAGATGATAGGTAGCTAGTGCAACTCGATCAGCATCATTGATAACTCCAATAACATTTAGAAATTTTCCAATCTGCTTTAGCCAAGCTTCTGCATTAATTGGGTTTGGTTCACTGAGAAAGATTGGTGGTCGACGTCTATAGAATTATGAAAGAGTATGCCCACGATTCATCGATCCATGATGATGTAGTATCAGAGGTGGTGATACGACAGCAAAAGCTCTCAAAAGTTGAGCAACTTCATTTTCTCCAAGTATTATATTAGGTAATCCTTCAACTGGATTAGTTTGAGAGTTGTTGTTTTTGACACTATCCGACTCATCATTTATGTGGTTGTCGGGATTATTTCTGTTGCTTCCATTCCCTTGGTTACTGTAACTCGTGATGTTTTCAGTTGTTCGGTTCTGCAATATTTTAACATTGAACTAAGAGACATTCACAATATAAGAAAATTTCTAAGCTTTCATTAATAATTCTGGAGTACAATTTATTTGTGCTACATCATGCATAAGAATAATACAACTGACTACTATATTCTTCCTATCATGTGTCATCTCACTAGTTGTGTCTATATTGTATCTTATGTTCTTGAAAAGGTACAGATAATCTTCTCGCAAATGATACTCCAGTTTCCATGTTTCTTCAATACATCATGGGTTGGAACCATTGATTCATCCATGTGGGTCAACGATGCAATCTCTATAATATGGATTCTGCTTTTACATCCATTCACCAGGTACAGATTGTCCAACTAATATTTGAAATCCTTATGGCATATCCAGACAGTAGTGTCTTGTGCCTCGGTTGATGATAACGACAAGTCCAAGGTAATATAGATCAGGTTAAGCCTTCCACAAATAGCATATCAGTGTAGTTATATCGCATAAATTATCATACTGTTGGGGTAGTTGCGTCTCTGTCCATCCCAAGATTCTCATCCAAGGTTACGAACTGTGATCATCTTGGTGGTGGCGGTATTGTATCTTCGACTTCGCTCATGATTGCTTCTTCGTCACTTTCATCTTCTTTCTCGTCGACTTGCTCGTGAATGAATATCTTACATGATTAATATATGTTCATATGCTATTCTATTGTTAATTTTTCATGCTTGATATTTGCGAATATCCATATTTATTTTGAATCTCATGTTGTCTACTATTTGCACACACTCATTCTTGGAGCTAAATCTTCACATGTGTCTTAAAAGCCTCTTAAAGCTTTTCCGGGTCTTGTCCTTTTATTTGTCATATCTTTGATTGACCATATGTTCGAGGCTTATCTTTAGATGAGTTCCCTCATTTGATTTGTACCTTATTAGCCGCCTAAGGGTTAGTACGTAGTTCCCTTTGGTTTGGAAAAATATAAAAAGGTCATTGTACAATAATCTGGAACATAGCATGTTTATTTTGAGCTATTCTAAAATAGTTACTTAAACATTTGCACTTGTTATCTACAGAATTTTCGAAGCAAGTTGCATTTGAGCTAATCTAAAATAGCTACTTAAAAATTTTGCACTTGTCAATTTTAAAATCAAGTTGCACTTGAACTATTCTAAAATAGCTACTTAAAATATTTGCTCTTGATTAGACCTTCACCTTAGGGGAATTGTTGCATAATTCTTTGCCAATGTGCTAGGTGTAAGTCACTAATATGGTTTAATAATTAAAATGAGGTTTATACTTAAGTCTTTAAATCCGAACTATTACTGGTTTGACTTTATTGAGTTGACTTAGCTAAGGCCTCTTCATTGGAATTGATTTAATTAAGCTTTGGCCTTGTTGGAGATACTTGCTCCTTGTGCACACATTTCACTTCTATACACTTTCATAGTTTTGATCATGAGATTTTTTTTTGAATATGGATATGGTTAATGATCTCGTGAGAAAAATGAGCATTGTGTTGATTCGTATGTGCATTTTGTAAATCAAGCATGCAATTCATAAAATTTTCCTATAATATATGATTGTACTGATTGATTTTTTTCTCATGTTATCATGAATCATTCTATCATATTGTATTGCGTCCATACATTAGTTGAGGGGGAGTCAATCATTTTCCTTTAGTCCAGCTTATATAGAAAATGAAATTTCATTCTTCTTTCACCATATCTTTAGTCCATTTATTTTTTCGCGTCAAAAAGGGGAAGAAATTAGAATAATAGAAAACAAATAGGGTTCAAATTATATTGAATTAAATCATTTGTAAAATCATTGGTATAACGAAAATTAAAATGTCTTAGTCTGTCATGCTCTTCATTTGTTTTATTATTTTTGTCCCGAAAAAGCCAAAGTGAGATATTGTTAGTATTTTTAGTGTTGACTATTTTCCGAGATGTATATTCTAATTTGTTTATCTTGCATTTTAATCGGAATAATTCATTTTAGTAAATTATTTTAATAAATCATTTTAGTAAATCATTTTAATGATTGAATATAAGTTAATTTGAGTAATTGTTTTGCAGGCCAAAAACACAAATCAGTCAAGCCAATTCCCAAGTTTTTAATCCAAAATCAAATAGCCCAAGAGTTGAACTCCAACAGCCCATGTCAGCAGCCCAATAACACAAGACAGAACCAAGAAATGAAAGTGATTGAAGCAAGCAAGCCCAATGAGGCCCAACAATCAATTGCTCTAGCAAAAGGAAACAACTGTGATTGAACCTCCCGCTCGAGCAATTGCCTTCGCTCGAGCGGCTCTTACATTTCGCTTGAGCTTAGACGGGAATTCTTGCGTTTTGTTCTTTGTTTCCTAAATCGATCGTGAATCAATACAAATTGCAGATCGATTTTCATTCAAGGGTTTCCATTTGACAGCATGTATCGCTTTGTTTCCCAAATCGAATTTGATTGGTGTTTCGCACAATCATTGGAAGTTTCCATCTTTGACAAAGAAGATAGCAATCGCAATGGGTTTCCTTTTGCGCAAATTGGAAACTTTCTGAATCAATTCCAACAAAAGGGTTTTTGGGTTCCCATAATAAAAAAGAATTCAATTCTGTGAGCATACATATTGACTGAAAACATTGCAGATTAGAGGGAACGAGTTGCGTGACTTACACACTGCGAGAGACAGAAGTGCGAGGGAGAGATTGAGGGCGATGTTGTAAGAGAAGCTAGATCGGGAAGAGGTAGAGCAATAAACAAGAATATACAGAGTTGATAGAATAGATACATAAAGTGTGAGAGACCACAGGAGCAAAATTGGGGAACGTGGCAGAGGGTTTGTGCGAGGGTTTGATTAGAGGAGAACAAAGAATCATATGATACAGCAAGAGGCTTTGTGTGCAACACAGAGTGTGTGATGCTATGAAATACAAAATCGAGTATTTCACAGAAGGTGTATCAAGTGTTTGCTTGGAACATTTGTTGCTGGAAGAAACATTGTGTGTTGGTTGCATAAACTCAATCATGTTTTCCATCAAATATTTGAAGAAGTTGGAAGATTGCAGACAGTGAGTAACCACGAAGAATATAGAGGGATGTTTGTGAAGGTGTTGTGCGCGAGAAGTTGCTGATATAGTGCGAGAGAGAGGAAAATTGTAGAGAAATGTATACACAGTGTATACACACAATGTGATCCAATCAGGGAATTCTAACTTCTGAATTATAAGATTGTGTTCATTTGGTTATCATTGTTCTTGAGTTTTACCTACTGTTCTTCATTAACAGGTTTAGGACTTTTCAAGACAATGATATATTTGTTCGATCATAGTTATCGCTTTGCTATATCGCTGTAGATTACTTTATTTGGTCGATATCGTTTCAACGATTATCGTAGTCAAACTTTGTAGATCACTATTGATCATTTTTATGTTTC
>NMUG010009854.1:0-11142 GCA_002855965.1 Monotropa hypopitys | reverse complement strand
CCATAAGTCATTCGGCTTAGCGGTCCCTCAGAAAAATACATGCGTCCTTTGGAAGTCCAAGGGGTATCCATAGGCAGGCCAATCTAGTATTCTCTTGAGACTTTCGTCATATACATCGGACCAGCAGAATTCGTAGAATTCCATCTACCTTCGCATGTCCAGACATATACTGGAGGTCCAGTTGACATGCCTATTGGAAAGATGATCAATCATTGCTGTTGCATGATGGACGAAATCTGAGCCAATCATGTGGTGCTTGTCTACACACATGATGACATGGACTGTTAGTTACAACAAAACCATGTTGTTGGACTAGGGTCGTCGTCATTCGAAGTCGCACACGCATCAGATATTTGCTTGCTTGGGCGCCAAGTTTCGTAGAC
The DNA here is from genome assembly GCA_002855965.1 of Monotropa hypopitys. Classification (NCBI taxonomy): domain Eukaryota; kingdom Viridiplantae; phylum Streptophyta; class Magnoliopsida; order Ericales; family Ericaceae; genus Monotropa; species Monotropa hypopitys. The sequence continues at coordinate 10,759 of NMUG010009854.1, read as the reverse complement.
TATGTAAGTAGGGGAGGTGTACTGTTTCAAGGCTTAGTAATTCTGGACTATATCTAGAAGTACTGTGCATTTCACCGTTCCTTCTCTTTCGTGCACTGACTTAATCATCAGAGGCTCTTTCCGGTCATTGTCGACTGGACTGACACTTACTGTTTGCCATAGCTTGCAGCAATATACTGCGGTCATCTTCTCAGGTGAGTTTCCACCACTTAGGCGACATCCCCTAGAAATTAGAAGACTCAGGAGGACATTCAGGTTGCAGTACACCACATTTAATAACTCCACTTGGGATTTAGCCCCAAATTTCGGTGGATTGCTTCTCTGTAACAGCCCACTCCCATCCTGTACAATATTGTCTGCTTTGGCCGTCAAGTCCCAATGGACTTCCTAGGGGGTCACCCATCTTTGGACTAATCCAGGACGAGAATGCTTAACTGGGATATTCCAATGGGCTTTGACGCCCGCACGACTTTAAAAGGCCTTGTGCAAGGTAGGTTCATAATCTATTATTTATAGCATACACAACTTACATCCACCAAGTGATGTGGGACTTGTCCACTGACCCGGATCTCCCCTCCGGGACTCCAGTTGACACCTTAGACTGGGGTGTCACAATCTCCCCCACTTGGACCACACATCCTCGTGTGGGGTCCAGATTCTCCTCTGGTCCCACATTTCTGGTTGGTGCAGGCTCTGATACTATATGTGACACCCCAGTCTAAGGTGTCAACTGGAGTCCCGGAGGGGAGATCCGGGTCAGTGGACAAGTCCCACATCGCTTGGTGGATGTAAGTTGTGTATGCTATAAATCATAGATTATGAACCTACCTTGCACAAGGCCTTTTAAAGTCGTGCGGGCGTCAAAGCCCATTGAAACATCCCAGTTAAGTGTGCTCGTCCTGGATTAGTCTAAGGATGGGTGACCCCCTGAGAAGTCCATTGGGACTTGACGGCCAAAGCGGACAATATTGTGCAGTGTGGGAGCTGGCTGTTCAACTTGGTATCAGAGCTTAGGTTTTAGATTTCGTGTTAGGGACCTTGTAAGAGAAATCTTGCGGTATTTGAGGTGTGAGATTGAGGAATGTGATGAGTTGGAGTAGTGTTTTGGGACTATTGTGTGTGTCTGTGACACCTATGAGACTTGCCTTGAATTCTAATTAGAAGGACGCCTGATCAACGTTCCCTTCTAGTGTAAAGTCTTGGAAAGTTAAATAGAAAGCACAATATAACAAAATGCTAGGATGTGGTGGTAGTGGTGAGGAAGCTAGTAGTGGACCTTAGGGTGTCAAGTCATGCACTTAGATATTTGAGGTGTGTATCTAACGTGTATGTATTTGGCATCTAACTCTTGTTTCCACGTGGTTGTTTCTTTGTGTTGTGACTTTCAGAAACAATGGAACAAAATAATCAAATTCCGGAAGAGGAGGCAAGCGTGAATGGAGGAAATTCTAGGGGAGGTGTTCCACTCGTAATACCGGAAGAAGCAAGGATGATGGCGGCCATAGCTCTATTGGCCGAGAATCAGAATGAGTTTTTACAGTGAAGGAATGAAAGGAATTTGGAGAGAGGTACGAATACTGGATTATTAAAGAGGTTTAAGAAATTATGCACGACTATGTTTGAGGGATCAAATGATCCCAAGATTGCGAAAGAATGGTTGAAGGAAGTGGAATTGGTACTAGACACAATGGGAGTTATAGGTGAGCAAAGGGTGGTTTTAGCCACTTTTATTTTTAAGGGAGAAGCTAGAGATTGGTGGAACTATGTTAAGAGGGCTTGGGGAGTACCGACACTTGGAGTTGAGCCGGGTGCTCCAAGAGCGATCACTTGGGACAGATTTATTCAAGTTTTTAACGAACAATTTTATCCGGAGAGTTTCAAATATGAGCAAGAGATGTCTTTTATGAACTTGAAGCAAGTGAACATGTCGATGGTGGAATATGAAGCAAAGTTCACAGAGTTAGCTAAGTATGCATTGGATATGGTAAATACTGAAGAAAAATGATGTAAAAGATTTAGAATGGGATTGGCAAGTTTGGTGAGTTCGAGGATGTTGCCATTTAGGGAGAGAAATTTTGCAGACTTAGTGGACATGGCCAAAAGAATGTGGTCAGATATTCAATCATTTCGAGCAAGGGAGGACAGTAAAAAGAGGCAGAGATTTGATCAAAGTGGGAATTTGAAAGGGAGTGGTTTTAAAGGAGGAAATTCAAAATCGGGTTTTAGTAAAAATCGAGGTGGTAGTGGTAATGGGAGCCAAAGGAGTGGGTGGAATGGGAAAAGAGAAGAGAGTGTGAATCGACCTACGGGGTCTAATGGGAAGGAATTTACAAGGAAGTGTTGTAAGTGTGATTCGCCAAACCACTTGGCTAGAGATTGTGATGCAAATGTGACTAAGTGTTTTAGGTGTGGCAGATTGGGACACAAGTCATTTCAGTGTGAGCAACAACCAATGCAAGGACAAGCAGTTTCGGTGGGAAGTGCAGTGGTGGGTACAAACAAGAACACGGCAGGGCCGACATCACATGGTAGAGCATTTGCGTTGGACAAACAAACGGCTCAGGCAAATCCAGATATGGTGATAGGGATGTGTGAAGAAGGCATTGAGGCCTCGTTCAAAGGCAAGGAGAAGGTTTGAAAGACGGTAATTGGTGAGTGTATATCTATGGTATTTTGAGAGTACTTTGCTTGATTCTCAAAGTATATGTTTATTTGTTAAATTATTTTGGAAGCATCTATTTAATGTTTTCTACCTGTATTGAGATTTGGAATGAGATAGAAACAATCATATTTCATAATGAGTATGTTTGGAAATTTACTTCCTGCAGACTATTCGTTGGACGTGTGAGTGAGTTTTATCCTAAAATGCATTGGGGGTAAAGCATACTATATTATATATATATATGCATATGTACCTTGGAACGAAAGTTCTTGCAGACTATACGTTAGACGTGTGAGTGAGTTTTCTCCGGGTTATACACCCATTTTGGATAGGGGATCCCCAGGTTTGTATCTTTATGATACTCTTGAGAGTGTGCTGGGCACACAAACTATTACCTATAGTGATAGCTATTTTGAGAAGGGAGAATGGAAAGATGTTTTAAAAAATGGGCTTCGGCCATATACATGTGTAAATGCATGGGATGCATGGGGTTGGGTGAATGTGTTTTAGGAGTTGGACCCTTGTAGTTGCAAAGTTTAAATTCTTGCATATTTTATTTAAATCTCTTGCAATTGTGAAATCAAAATATCATATTCACACTCTGGGTTCCATGTATTTTCTTGAATGCTTAGAAACTAGGTCTTGGAGCTAGCGGTCCACTACATAGCTTGGGAAGGATGACGTTGAAGCATAGCTTGAAGGAGTTGACACATAGCATGTGTGTCGGAAAGTTTGGGTTTGAGGGATTCTACTTCCTTTGTATTAGTACTTTTGTACCTTTCTCTTTTGGTGCATGTGTTTGGAGAACCTTATCAGTACTAATGGTTGCATGGTATTTAATGTAAGACTTGGGTTATTTCATTTAGTACTAGATGATAGTCTTGTTGGCTTAGAACTTGTTTAACTTCTCGGGTTTTTAGTGTTAAGAAAATTTTATTCCGCATGTTTTAGTAGGACATTTTGGTAAGGGATGTTACATTCTCCTTCTTGCTTGATTCTTCAGATCATCACACATCCTCTTAGATCGACCCCATGGGTGGTAAAATTCCTCCTCACCATTCTGGTACCAAGGACGCTCCTCCTCATCCTCCTTTACTGCCACCTTACATTTAAGTTGGTTTACTGAGATCCTCTTCAACCACCACCCCTACTTCGAACATCATCCCTTCTTATTCGACTCTTGTGGAAAGGCAGCTTCAGCAAAGGGATGCAAAGATTTCATCCCTCAAGGACCAGGTATCCAAGCTTACCAACCTTATGCTTTATTCTACTTCCTCTACATCCCTCTCTAGCAGAAGGTGAAGAAGCATGCAAAAGTCTCCCCCTCGTGCCAGTATGGAACAACACACTTTACATAGGCCGGCAAAGAAGAGGCTAGGACATTCAAACGATCATGGACATTCGGGCAGGGCTATGGTAATTGAACAAATCCCCTCGCTCGTGTCCTAGTTAGGAGAAAAAATGACCAGTCCTACCAGCACCAAACCCCCAATGATTCGATAGCCATATCGCAATTGAACCGGGCATCACACAACATGCTATATGTTTATGACAATGATGTCTTAATCCCAATCGATCCCAGGGATGTACTCAAACATCCCATAGATATGTGTTCGATGGAATTCCAGGAGAAATAACCGAAGAATCATAAAGAAAAATTCCATGACCATGAGGAGAAAATAAAGGATCAATGCTGGACCGATTGCCATGGTGGTCAACGGAAGCACAAGGATCATGGACGACACCCTCACTATTCTTAACCTAGGATTGGAAAATACCTCAGGGACCATCTCACTGCCAAGAAAGCATGCACTATAGACTGAACTCAAGAGCCCGCCCTCCCACCTCGACCGAGCATCAACATGCTTCTCAAGAAGCTCAATCTCTCTCCCTTCATCAAATAGATCTACTCGACAGTTCTTTCTCCTAGCTTTAGCCTCCCCAAGCTCGCCAAATATGACCTCAAGACTGACACATACATCCACCTCATTCATTTTGCCAGATTATCTCTCTCTCTCTCTCTCTCTCTTATCGATGATGATATTATGTAAAAGGTCTTTGTGACAAGCCTTGCTACATTGAGATCCCTATAGTTTAACAAACTGTCACCTCTCTCGATCACGAGCTATAGGGATCTCGAACGGGCCTTCATGACTCAATATATAATGAGAAGAAAATAGAGGAAGGGGATTGATGCCTTAATCAGCCTCTACAAGTGTCCAAAAGAGACCCTTCAGCAATATGTCTGTTACACTCGTCTCATTTCATAATTTATTTAAATTAATTAACGAATAATAGATTATTGATGTTTAAAAGAGATGTAGTGGTACAAAAGGTACAGATTAGGGGTTTAATTGCAAGACTTGAACTTAGAGGTTAATTAGTGTGAAAGCCAAAGGTAAATATGAAAAAGGATTATTCTAGGAAGGGCATAAGGGTCTTTTAACCCAAAAATCTGATTAGGGGTTAATGATCCTAACCTTAATTAGCATTATACTTACCTTGGAGACTAGAGAGAGTTTGAAGGAGAGAGACAAGGGAGATAGGTTTGAGAAGTGTCTTTGGGTGAGTTTTGGAAGGCAATTTCTTCATCAAATTTGTTCCTAACACAAGTAAGTTCTTCTACACCTATTTCATATATGGATTTCATCACAGATTAGTGAAAGATTAGGGGTTTGTTTTTAATCTCGTTTTTAACAGAAAATTCCTAGATCTAGTCTTAAAACCTTGAATCAAGGGTGTAATAGTTGGTTTTTGATTCTTAAATTCAAGTATGTTAGTGCTATGGATGTTTATAACACTTGAGGTTATCTAACTTTCAAGATTTTGGAGGTTTAATCGAGCCTAAGGTGAGTTTTTGGGTGTTTCAATGAAGTTTAGATCGCAGAAAATAGTTTGTAACTGCTGTTATTCATCACCGGTATGAACACCAGTATACCAGTCGGTATACCGGGCGGCATACCGGTCCCATACCGGTTAAGCCAAAATTTAGGCAGTGAGTTTGGCCTTCGTAAATTGTCACAAATTGCACTAACCGGCATGTTGGCTGGCATGACAGGCGGTATAGCGGACCCATACCGGTCCCATACTGGTTGAGTCAAACTTTGGCCAGTAGGTTTTGGCATTAATAACCGAGAAATTTCACTAACTGGCATGCCAGGCAGTATACCGGACCCATACCGGTCTCGTACTGACCAGTTTAGTTGAAGAGGAAAGTTGGGGTTTTCAATGAGGGTTTGTCCTATATTGTTTTTGGGTCCTATGAGAAGGTGTTGGAAGGTATTTATGGTGACTGAAATCTGTCTGCCTCTCCAGGTCCTCTATGCTTGATCCAGATGGTCGGAAAAGTGGGTTTCAGACAGACCTTCGGGTAGCAAAAGTGGGTCGCCTATAAGAGAAAAGGGTTCCACCTGCTTGGCTCCTGCAAAACAAGTGTTAGATCCCACGGGTCGATAGTAACTGAGAGGGGCCTCCGATGGATAAGTCAATAACTGTGGGAGAGAGAGAGAGCAATCGGAAATGAGAGTCCGAGAGTTAGGGATCAGAAAGAAGGTCCTGTGAACAGTACCTCAATGGGGTACTTGTAGTCCCAACCTGACTTGGTGCCAAACGTGCAAGCGTGTGATGTACACAGGGGGGTCACAGTGCTAACGTCATCCCTATGATGTTGTTGGCCATTGGGTCGACCTGAGCCACGTCGACAGTTGTACGACCAAGCCCTAGTGCGCCATTGTGCCGGAGGTCATTTTTTCCTGTCGCTGCCGATGGTGGACCCCTCTGGCATAAGATTGTCCGACGGTGGAAGTTGTGCCTCCTCCTAGTTGGGAGTGGTCACGCAGGGCTTCCTTATCGTCCGGGATGGATATGTCGAAGGTTGGAGGAGACTGCATGGCCGGCCCGACTTAGCTCTTTCGGGTGTCCAGTGGATCTGCTTTGATTGCTAAAGGTCCGCATGATGTACTGCTAGTTCCATCCTTCGGCTATAGAATGGTTTGTGCCGGAGGTTCGTAAGGCCAATAGCCTTGGACTTCTCTGTGAGATGTTGGGTAGGGTCCGGATAGGCCGACTGGTCCAGCATTGTGAATCCGAACCGTCCCTAGTTGAGGTTCGGCTACCACAATAGCCCCTCAATTCTTTTTGACTTGTTGGAAAGGATTGATCAAGTGCTACCGGACATCCCCTATTCTTCCTGTGGCTGCTTTGCGATGGTTGGACGAAGGCCTATTTGCCGGTTCGGTGCGTTAGATGGATGGTACGTTGTTGGGACGCGCTGTGTTCGACGCATTAGATAGCTGTGATGATTGCTTCGTAACCATCATTTCTGAGTGGACACGCGTCATTCGCTGATTGGTGGAGGATGCTGATATGTGTGGACGCAACATTTGATGGATGTCCCCCCTAAATTTGAGCTCGTCGCTGATTGGACGATGCTGCCGCCACAGGGTTCGTGCGCGGCAGCTGTCCTCCTTGTCCTCCTATCAGTATAAATAAGAGGGGTGGGAGGCTCATACTTAGCACTTCTGAGTTTCTTGTCTCCGACACTTGGCTTTTGCAGAGCTACCTTAGTCTTCCGGCGAACAATCTTCGGTCTTTGAGCAACAAATCCCTTGATCTTCGAGTCTTCAGTAGCTTCCTAGGATCTTCAAGTATCTTCCAGACTCTTCGAGTTAAATATTTTTTCTTCATTGTTTGCCTTGAACAATCTCCTACCGGATTGGTGGGAGATTTGCCCAGTCCGTCCGCATGTCTGCCGGACTGTTTCCCTTCCACCGGCGGGTAAGGTATCCCCTGGCGGAGGGTGCATAGAGACGGCGCAAGCCCCAATTCTGGGGATTTATTGCCCTCTAACCTCCATTTCTGGTTGTGTCTGGCAGGACGTGATCAAATGATGATGGACTCCGACAACACACGATCAAGCTCTGGTGCAGAGACTAGTTCAGGCTCCGACTCCGGTTCTAGCTCCAGCTCTGGTTCTAGTTCTTTTTACATTCTCATGGACAGCCCAGTTGTAGAAAGTCAACAACTGTCCCCCGATCCCCTGAATGTTGTTCTTCCATCCGCTGCAATTGAAGTAGTTGAAGAAGAGGAGGCTGATGAGCCTGCCGGATCATTCGACAGGCGACCCTGTCCATACCTCAGATACGTTGACGGGGAGGCTTTTTTGCTGATGGGCTTCAGATCCAAATATGGCATCCCTTCGGATGTCATCGTTGAGCTGTTAGGAGAATCCTAAGAGCCCTTCTTTGCTGATGACCACATGACCTTCCCCTTGATGGCTTTAACCGAGGGGGCTTCGGTTTTCTGTTGATGAGTTCATCAGGGACTTCCTTGTGAGTATGGGCTGACCCCATTTTAGTTGTCAGTCAACTCATACCGGATCATTGGATGCATCTGAGCGCTGAGTCGGATCTACGGCTTCAGCTTCACACATTCAGACCTCTTCGCCCTGTTCACACTGTCGCACAATAAACGATTTGGACGCTATTTTTTGAGCATCCAAGCTGGTGTTAGTGACCTGTTTACCCTCCTTTCGGACTATGAGAGGTGGGCCAACCTTTATGTAGCAGTGTACGGAGGTTACAACACACCTACCGATGACTCCAAACCTTTTCCGACCGAGAAGGGGTCCCCCGATAAGATCTTCTGAATTGACTTCAAGTTATACCCATCTTACTTGCCGACTAAATTCTGATGCCATTTGTTTTACGGCTCTTTCAAAGATCACCCTCCGGCTCAAGAAACAAGCAGTTGCTTCTAATGTTGAGGCTTTCCGAGCTATACCGGAGAGAGATGCACTAGAGCTGCTGAAGTACAAGCCAACGTACTTCTCCTTTCTGGAGGATAAGAGGAAGAGAGACCACCGGAGAGTTGTCGAAGAATAGCCTGAGGATATGTCGAGGCCAGGATATAAGCCTGAAACCCTCTGGACTGATTTCTAGAAGAAGGGGGACGAGACCTCTATCCATGCTCCAGTTGTTGTTGTTGCCCAGGTGCCGCCCACTCCAACCGCTGTAACTCCTGCTACTCTGCCCACTGCTTTATAGATTCCGACTGCTGCTGCCGGTGACAAGAGGGCCAGAGAAGAGTCTTCTGGCAGTCAGCAGCGCTAGGAGAAGCACAAAAAAACCAAAACGGCGACCCCCAGGGACACTGGGAAGGGTCTGGCCCAATAGGCCCCCAAGCCATGGACGCTGACCCTGGCCTGGCCTGATGGGAGGGATATCATGGAGACTAATAGTGTGGTGGCCAATAATGAGCTAGGCCTCCGCTTTGCCCAGCTGCTGGAGTCTCCGGGCAACACGGACATCCTTCTAGACAACATGACCGCTCGGCTTGACTATGGGTTTGCTAACCTTGTCCAGGTACTGTTTGCTGTGATTTATCTGGTTCAATTTCTTCTTGCTCATTTTCTGACATTTGCAAGCAGTTGTGAGATTTTCTACCTACCATCGACGACTGCTGAAGATAGTTGATGAGCGGGCTCATTACATGGACCAGGCCGCCGACCAGGCCACCCATATCACACGGCTGTAATATGCCCTGGAGCAAGAAAAGAAGAGGAATGACGATCTGGAGAAGGCTGCGGTAACCGACAATCATGCTTTCAAGAAGCGGCTGGCATCGGAGAAGAAGAAGCTAGAGGGGGAGGTACAGAAGACCAATGATGTTGGATATGCCGAAGGCTATGTAGAAGCTGGGATCGATTATTGGAAACAAGTTCATGAGTTGGTGGATGCACAACATGGGTGCAGTTATACGCCTGGCTGGTACCAGCGGGCGATAAATGTCCTGGACATTGACGAGACCAACCCTGCCTAGACGTACTGCGAGCAGCTGGATGTAGAACTGCCTCCAATTTCTGATACTTTTCTGATAGTCGATGATGATAAGGAGTAGCCACCGGTGGAACAACGAGACACCTCCGCTTCTTTGTTCTTAACTTTGTAATATGATGGTACAGACAACCTATTTTTTGATATATGATGCTTCTTGACTTGTCTTCTTTATTTACTATATATTTGCAAGTTTCATCCTTCGACAGCCTTGGTGGTTTTTGTTGGATCTCTAGTAGATGTCTGCCAAAGGGGCTTGAATAGAGAAGGGACCAACAAAAGCCTAACGGATGACCACTGGAGGCTTGGTCACCGGATGTTTTTCCCTGGCCAACAGAAGCCTTGGCAGATGACTGCTGGTGGCTTGGCCAATGGGGGCAAACCCATGAAGATATTATGTTAGGACCGATAGAAGGCTGGAAGATGACCGTCGAAGGCTCGACCATTGTGATGAAATCCTTGACCAGAGGTCAGTGCAGACGACTGCTGAAGACACGGTCAAGGGGCGAACCCATGAGGGTATTATATCAGGACTGACAGAAGCCTGGCAGATGACCACCAGAGGCTCGGCCATTGTGACAAAATCCTTGACTAGAGGTCGGTGCAGACAATTGCTGAAGATGTGGTCAAGGGGAGAACACATGAGGGTATTATGTTAGGACCGACAGAAGCCTGGCAGATGACCACCAGAGGCTCTGCCATTGTGACGAAATCCTTGACCGGAGGTCGGTGCAGACGAATGCTGAAGACACGGTCAAGGGGCAAACCCATGAGGATTTTATGTCAGGACCGACATAAGCCTGGCGGATGACCGCCGTAGCTCGGCCATTGTGACGAAATCCTTGACTGGAGGTCAGTACAGATGACTACTGATGACACAGTCAAGGGGCAAACCCATGAGGGTGTTATGTTAGGACCGATAGAAGCTTGGCGGATGACCATCAGAGGCTCGGCCATTGTGATGAAATCCTTGATCGGAGGTCGGTGCAGATGACTACTGAAGACACGATCAAGGGGCAAACCCATGAGGGTATTATGTCAAGACTGACAGAAGCCTGGCAGATGACTGTCGGAGGCTCGGCCATTGTGATGAAATCTCCTTGACCATATGCCGGTGCAGATGAGTACTGAAGACACATTCAATGAGAGATCCTTGACCAACAGAAGCTTGGCTGATGACTGTCGGAGGCTTGGTCAAGGGGAGAGCCATCTAAAGGAGTGGAGATACCGGACCAATGGAATGCACCAGATCGGTGAAAACTTT
>NMUG010009853.1:0-11142 GCA_002855965.1 Monotropa hypopitys | reverse complement strand
ATTTATTGGTGTATGAAATGACACCATTTTTATGTATTTTTTCGAAGATACATAACTGTTCTTTACTTTCCTGACACCTGACAAAAACTATTTTCTTTAGCCAATTTAAATTAAATGACATCGTACACATACATTTAATTTAAACATCATATAAATAATGAAGAATGACATGTTGTTAAATGTCCTTTATCTACCCACGTGCTATCCCCTAATTGGTCAATTAATTTTCCCATACAAATGTCCATGTGTTATTTTTTAATTAGACCATTTTTTGCATGCAAACATACCTTCCGCATTAACACGTTTTTAAGAAACTTAAACAAGTGTATATCGTCTCCTCATTTTAAGAATTTTTGAGTGGTGGATGGATATTCTGTTTGCATGTTCCCCATTAATTGTGTAATGGGTGATTTATAACCGGTCAACTATTTTACAAATTGACTTCATGTTGAAGCTTTAGCCAACACATCGAGCAACTTTCATTTCTTGCTAATTTCTTGTTTTCCTTCTAAGATAGCTTACGTTAATGATATCGAACAAGCTTTCAGTAACTTAAAAGTCCACTCAGCTTATTTCGTCCAATCTTTACCTCCTCTCTCAAGAAGAATTTTGAAGGACAAATAGTTTCACATTTCCCCCATAAAAATGACTCTTTGATCATCAATGCTTGTTATTCTCCTATTTATGATAACTCTTCTACTGAATGAAAAAGCTAGGACGTATCTCCCCCTTATGATGGAGTCATAGTTGTCCTGAGCGAAGTCCCAATCACAGGTGATGGGTTTCCATCCTAAATGTTCATTGACAATAAGTAGATATTACTCCCACTTGGTTAGAAAAAATATTCACTTAGATCTCCTAGACTCCTTCATCTCTTCAACCATTTATTCTACCTTTCTCAAGGTTGAGGAAGAAGAGAAATCAAGATTCGAAGGCTATACTAGACAGATGAAGTTCGAAGGTCTCATTATCATGAAGGTTTTGTTGATGAACCCCCTCCTTATTTCCTCTTCCAGAGGAACCTGACTAATTCAAAGAATTGATTATATAAGATTTTAACTTTTTATTTATCATGTCAACGTTTCTTTTTCTATTTCTCCTTTTGCAAATTCTATAGCAACCAAAGAATTATTGGCTATATTTGCTTTTTTGGATGTGCGTATCCTTAAAGAGCAAGTCCCTTATTCAAATCTTTTATAGACCTGCTAAGTTCTTCAATGGGACAAGCTTTTTAGGTTATCTGCCTCTAATTCGAATGTGGCTAAAATCAAACACAATAGTTGATGATCTTAACCAAAATTTGCATGATTATTACCTTATGCACGACAAACAAACGTAATTTCATGACTAAATTCTAGCTTTGGAAGATTTCTCATTCGAACTTTCAAAACATGTTTCCAAGTAACTTCGAAGGAGGTGTAAAAGGCTTTCGAAGAAGTTCCCAGTCAAAGATGCTAATTTTAAAAGGAGGACCAAAAAGATGGTTATTGAAATTAGGCATATTTTAAGGAAGAAGATGCATTTGGATGTTGGAGTTAATACAAGAAAATAAGAGAGATTTGTTATCATTTATGTAGGAATGGTTTCATGCTCTAGTAACTTAGAGCTTTCCTCATTACTTTAAAGTCATCCCATTTGTTTAAATAAAAGACTTCAAGGATTTTTTATATAGATTTTCATGTAGCTTATAATAGGTTTTAGCCATGTGAAATTTACTTGTATTTCTTTTTTTTTGTTTCATTTATTATTGTAAATATTTTAATGAAAATTTTAATGTCTTTAATGTTTCAAAACCAACTTTAAATATTTAAAAAATATCTAGCCAATTGGTTTTGAACTTTTTGTTATGTTAAAAGGAGTTGCGCTAAAATAAGTTTTAATAATTAATATCCTTGTTTTGAAGTATTTTTCAAATATCATTCTAAAATATAGAAAGGAATATTTTTTCAAAATTTTCAAAAAAATTAATTAATAAAAAAATTACTTTAAAACAACAGGGACATCCTTCTAAATTAAGCACCATTTTCAAATATTTTGACCCAATTCATGGCCCATTCTAATTCGAAATGCATTTACTTTTTCTTCAAACATATTTATACTCGGACATTTTTTATTTCCCGCACATAGCTATCATTTTCCCTCTCAACATAACAAAGCACATTGCACCTCTCAAGTTACTCCCATTTCTTCCGCTCTTTAAGTGATTGAAAGCTCTCACTCACCTTCTTTCGTTGTTCGCATGTTGCTCTCCAAAGAGGTGTGTTCAACTATATTTTTATTCAAAATTCTCAATCCCCTAGTACTTATATACTAGGACCTATTTTTCCTGAACTTCCTTTGACTCACACTCCTTATTATGCCTTATTTCCTGAATGCCAACCATTGAAAGATACACTCTTGGACTAAACTGATGATTGAATGAAAACATAAACTGATGACTAAAATAAAAATATTCCATAACTCTGGAATACAAACTCTGATATAAATATATTCTGATATAACTCAACTCAAACTATACTGAATGAATAAGAAAAGACACTACTCTCACACTGACTTAAGAGAGATAAAATACTCTCAAGTACATCAAAGATAAATAAAATTTTTAGACTCAGAAATACCAACTACTGATCATAAGCCATTGACAAATATCTTCTATTCTCTACTGCAATAACTAGACTGGACTGGTGGACACTAATCATGAACTCCTAAAAGAAGACACATAAAAATATGCGTCAGCAACGACGATTGGTGAATACTAAAGAAAAGTATAAATAAGAGAAGCAACTAGTCGTTTATACTTTCTTGGCAAAATATTCATTTTGTAAAATACTTTTCCATTACCTTTTTCCCAAAACCCCCTTTAAACTCATACCAAAACATTAATTTCTCATAACATTTTCTCATTTCTTCTTTCAAAACAATTCCCTCTTTTGTCACACCAAAATTCCATTTCCCACAATCTTTGAAAAATCCTATTTTCCCATCTTTCATTATCTTTTGTATCAATCACTTTCTTTCTTTCCCAATTATATTCCAATTTCTTCTCAACCATCTCAAGGAACCAGTTCCACTCAATTTTACCAATGAACATGACCATTTGGTACATATTATTTGATCATATCTACTCAATTTTACCAATGAGCATGATCCTATTTTTTGTACATACATTCAATTTTATCAATGAGCATGACCATACTTTTTGTACATACACTAAATTTTGTACGTTTGTGCTCTTTCTTTTAGGTATTGGAGGCTAGTGTCCACAGTTCAGTCCAGTCCAGTTGACGAGTCTTGATATTGTCTGTAGCAGAGGTGTCTGTGAGTCTTTTATTTACTCTTTTATATTTGAGAGATTGTTTAACTCTCACTTTGAATCTGCTTTCTCTTATTCAGAGTTGTAGTAGCTGTTCAGGATTGTGTTGGAGTTGAGTTATAGCAATTGTTGAGTTGTGTTGAATTGTATCGGCCATGAGTCTAGTGTTTTTATTTTATTTTGAGTCGTATCATCTGAGATTTATAATAAGATCAATGGAGTTTTTATTTCAGTTGTTGTGTAGTAGTTTATGATTAGTTGATGCTGTAGCCACGTGTCATCTTTGGATAGCTGACTTTACAGTTATTAGGGATGAGGCGTGACACAGACGCACACCCAGGGCCCAGGAGGGATCGGTACTGCCCTTATTTGGACTACTTCTGCGGTGGACTGAGCAGTGTCAATGAATTCTACCGTCAGTATGAGATCCCGACGTCCATCTCTCTAGCGGAGGTAGGATCGAAAATTACTTATGCGAAGGAGCAAATAACTGTTCCTCTGATGGCAATAACCTAAGGGGGATTGAAGCTCCCTCTCGATTGTCTCCTTCGGGCTTTCCTATGTGCATTCCGGCTTACACACTGTCATCTATCGGTCAACAGCTACCGGATCGACTGTGTCCTAGCGCTATGCGAGAGGGATAACTTGGAGTTCTGCATGGCAGACCTTATGGGTTTGTTCTTGCTTTCTCGTAACCGAGCGTCCGGCAGGTACTTCCTCTTTGCCCTCAAGCCATATGAGGATGTTATTTTAAGGTTGTCGGACAGTGAGAGATGAGAGAACACCTATCTCCAACTTTTTGGGGAGTACAATTTTGACCTGGAGGAGAAGCGTCTGCATCATGTCCCCACGAAGTCAGGCAACCCAGGTCGGAGATCCATTCTTTTTCCATTCACAAATGCATAGGAGCCCATTTTCTGACAATATTCATTCCTTCTGCAGTTGTCTCCAGGATTTCAAAGACCATGAGGAAAGATGCTTCGGATGAACGGATTGCGGTGTTGCTGAGGTGTGGGGGAAGGGATGCCCCCTTCTTGTTGGAGTATCAGTCGACGTATCAAAGCTTCTTGGAGGACCGAAAGACCAGGGGGAAGAGGAAGCGAGTGACTATCCCCCGAGGGCCTGTACCCCATCCGGAGGAGACCCGATCTATTCTAGTACTTTATGGGGGAGTCTTTAGCGGCTGGGGAAAGGAACACTGGAGAACCTGCCAGAGAATTCCCAATCTGCCCACCAGCCTCGATAGGGGCTCCGTCCGGAAATGGTCCCGTGAGCACTCCGGCTAGGAGTGCTCTTCCAGGATTATTGGAGCCGAAGGAGGAGCTTTTTGACTTTGAGAGCGAGCCGATGCGACCAGAAGCAATCCCAACACCGACTGCCCCGGATTCCTCTGAGCCTTGGGCGTCGAGCTTCTGCAAACGTTATAGGGCACATATTCTAATGTCGGATAGCGTCAACGCTAATCCCCAAGTAGCTATTCCCCCTTTTCGAGTGCTACAGCTGCCTGCCGACATGAGAGCCATGTCGTCCAACATATCAGATATGTTCGAGCATGCCGGAGCAAGCCTTATAAAGGTACCTTGGATTTCTTCTCGGTAATAGCTCTGTCAGGGCGCGTGTTAATGGTAAATTTTTTTCTCAGGCTTGTCAGTCTCTCTGGAATGTGCATGGCTGCCTTGACGCTAATACGGATGTCCGTGAGGTATAAGGGACAAGGCAAGAAAGCGAAGATCAGGCTCAAATCTATCACTGTCTAGAAATATTCGCTCCTCTGGCAGCTCGGGGAGGCGTCGGCAGAGCCGAATCAGCTAAAAGAGAAGATAATCTCCGGCAACCACAGAAAATTTTTGAGGAGAGGCTTCAGAAAGTCGTTGCCAACGCCGATACCAAAGGCTACACGGAGGGTTACAAGGACGCCGAAGAGGACTATCGACGACAGGTGTTCGAGCTTTGCCCCAAAACTAATGAGGTCGGCTACAAGGGGGCTTTAGTGCAGCCTACAAAGAGGCATGGATGCGGACGCTAGATGCGGTGGGGGTGCCGGGCTACTCACCCCTCCGGGTTGACATTCCCGTTCCAGTCCCTGTTATCCCTCCTTTTGTAATGCTGGACGAGGCACCCTCCGTCGGCCCGTCAGGTGTCCGCCTGGGACATTGTAATGCAGCTCTTTTGATTTCCGGACGTTAGGTCTTGGTTATATTTTTTTATTCATATGGTGCAATAAAGATTTTAGATTCGAAGCAGAGTTACCTTTTTCCATGTCTAGAGTGTACTAGATATACGTAGCTTCCTCAACCAGGAATAGAAATCCGGAGGGATAGAGCATGGGGAGACCATATATATATTAAGATTCCACCATCAATGATGGAGGTTCGGAGTATGCCGGACGTAGATAGTTCTCTCAATAAGTGATAAAAATCCAGAGCGATAGAGCCTGAGAAGACTATATATATTAAGATGCCTCCGTTAGTGATGGAGGTCCGGAGTGTGCCGGACGCAGACAGTTTCCTCAATAAGTGATAAAAATCCAGAGAGATAGAGCATGCGGAGACCATATATATTAAGATGCCTCCATCAGTAATGGAGGTCCGGTGTATGCCGGACACAGACAGTTCCCTCAATAAGTGATAAAAATCCGGAGGGATAGAGCCTGAGGAGACCATATATATTAAGATACCTCCGTCAGTGATGGAGGTCCGGAGTGTGCCGGACATGGACAGTTCGAAATAACTCGCTTGAGTTAATATTTGCCGGGAGACGCCGAACTTTTTTTTGTTGGTGGACGACAGGTTATAATCAACGCATGAAACGGCGCCTGTCGAAGCCATGTTTTGCCGGGAGACGCCGGACTTTACTAGGGTGGTCACGAAGTGGCGCCTGCCGGAGCCACGTTTTTCCAGGAGACGTCGGACTTTGCTGGGGGTGGACGACAGATTATAGTCAATGCACGAAGCGGCGCCTGCCGGAGCCACGTTTTGTCGGGAGATGCCAGACTTTGCTGGGGGTGGACGACAGATTATAATCAACGCACGAAGCGGAGCCTACTAGAGCCATGTTTTGCTGGGAAATGCCAGACTTTGCTGGGGGTGGATGACAAGTTATAATCAACGCACGAACCGGCACCTGCCGGAGCCACATTTTGCCGGGAGAAGTTAGACTTTACTGGGGGTGGATGGTAGGTTATAATCAACGCACGAAGTGGCGCCTGCCGGAGCCATGTTTTAGCGGGAGACATTGGACTTTGCTGGGGGTGGACGACATGTTATAATCAATGCACGAAGCGGCGCCTGCCGGAGCCACATTTTGCCGGGAGACGCCAGACTTTGCTATGTGGTCCTTTTGAACAGGCCATTCGTGCTGGAGGGGATTGCCTTGTGTAAATTCCTGGCTTTCCTCGGGGAACATTCCTTACCCCTGTCAAGGTTTTAAGACAAAAGAGAAATACAGAAGACATCAAATATTTTCGTTTAATAACTGTAAAGGCAAGCGAGTATAAAGAGAATTCGACCACATGCCATTTTCTTTGTAGGAGATAAAAGTTTTCGGAGACCCGGATGGCCGTTATGGAATGAGTGGGACATTTTCCTCTGCTCCGGCGAGTGGCTTGGCCTGTCAGGCTACTTTTTGAGTCTTCTGCCTATCGATCCATTGGTTAAGATGTCCATGGCAGACCAGAAGCTCCATATAAGCTTTGAACGACTGACAGGAGTTGGTGTATTTCCCCTTTTTCTTATGATAGATGCAAACGACCGGCCATTGTCGTTGCCCTCTGTTCCCATTTTCTAATCCGGACGCCTATAGAAAGTCTGGTCTCAGATTTGCTTGAGGACCATATAACTTGGCTCGGTGAAGACAGTTACTTCAGCCACATAGTCCTCCGGTCTTGGTCTCCGTGCCTCTCCAATTTTTACAAGGTTGATTTGTCGTCGGGGTCTAGGACCGAGTGATGGGAGCGGTCGGCCAGTAGGGCATTGGATTGCACGGTCGGCCAGGAGATCCTCTAGTTGGAAAAATTTGTCCACCCTTTGCATAAGATCATCCATGTCCTCCGAAGGGTTAATCATGAGCTCCCAGAAGATCAACATGTTAGCTTCGAGACTTATCTTGAAAGAGGTGGATGCGATGCCTTAGCCGCAGTCTTGGATCTCGTTGTACAGCTCCCAGTACTGGTCGGCATATTGCCGGAGGGATTCTCCCTAGCATTTTCGGAGGCTAATGAGGGTGCCGACGTTCTTCCGTTGTGTGGTGCTCGTGACAAAGCGAGCGAGGAATGCCCGTTCAAGATCCCTAAAGCTCTGAATGAATCTTATCGGAAGCTTATTGAACCAAAGGGAGCCCCGAGTCCCCAGGCTCGTAGGGAAGACTTTACACATAACAGCCTCGTCGATTATATAAAGGGCCATGACCTGTCAAAAATAAATAAGGTGTGTATAAGCATCAATTTTTTTGACGTACCTGGCAAATTTGGGCAGATGAAACCCTGGAGGGATTGTGGTCGACTCAATCGTCCTGAAATAAGGGATAGCATTAAACTGTCTGAGCCTTGCATCCACGCTTCGGAGGGCATTCACTTTGGGGGGGGGGCAGAGACTGGCTTCTTCTTCATCGGCGGTGCTCTTCACGATTATCCCTGTGAGGAGAAGACATGTAGTGGAGATGTCTTCGTCGATGTCGCCTTTCAGGGCTCTGATGGGCCTCCTTCGGGTGTTTGTGCCGCTCTGACCGGACTGGGATGAAGACTCCGTGATCATATACATACAGGGTCCCGTTTGATACTGCCAAGGACCGAGTGCTTGGAGTTGTTTCGATGTGCGCTTGTAGTTTAGGATCTGTCGTATGTCCTCCGACTGATTGTCGTGTGGGCTCCGTACTGACCTTCTTCTTTTCGAGCCTGTGTCGGCTTCTCTCTCCAGATTTCGATGTTGCAGAGGCTGCTCGCAGGGGTAGCTGGGTGAGCTTGGCAACCTACTCTTTGAGGAGGGCAATCTCTGCGTTCTTTTCCTTCATCATTCTGTCAACAACAGAGACCATATCAGAACTGGATCCGGTCAGAGGTTGGCTAATGGGTGGGTCGAGTATCCCTATGGATAGATGTGGGATGATTGTGGGCGGAGGGGGAGGAGGAACTTCAAAGAATTCAGTGACCCTTGCTGAGGGGAGAATGTCGATTCCCATGGATCAAAAAGCCCCATAAAAATATAGTAAGGACCACCGGAAACCTAAAAACAACTGTTGTCGTGCCTAGCAAAATCGCCAATTATGGTGGTTGTTTTTCCCTGCACTCTTGGGCTTCGTATGACCCTTCGACAGCTGGGCGATCGGTGACTGATCCGGAGCTTCGCGTGGGCTAACCTGCAAGAACAAAATAGGTTCTCCTGCTTGGCTCCTTCAAAACAAGGGTTAGTGCCCACCAGTCGGCAGTGACCGATGGGGTCTCCGAAGATTAAGTTAGTATCTTTCTGGGGGAAGAAGAAAGAAGAATGGGGGAGTCCAGAGAGCGGGAATCAAAAGAAGATCCCATGAACAGTACCTTAGAGGGGTATTTATAGAGAGAGACTGACTTGGGACTCAAGATTGGCGCGTGGGGGGCGCGTCACTGACTCCTCCATGTGACGTCAGCCTTGATTATTGCGCATGTTGGGCCGATTGGGCCGGTGTAGTTAATGGGCCGAGCTGGTCGTACGGATGGGGGAAACTATGAGTGGCTGTACAAGGCAGTTTGTTCTAGGTTACTGCCGATGGATGGACCCTCCGCTAAAATAGCCGATCGGTCGGGAGCTATGCCCTTATCACAAGGAACACGCATGATGCTCTACTAACCGGTGTGATAGCCGGAGGTCTGAGGGTCGTTTGACTGACAAGACCCCGTGATGTCCAGAGATGTTTGGTGTGTTGTGAGGTCCGAGCCCTGGATGGCTCCCTCAGATTTCCGAAGGTATTGCAATATTCGCCGAATGAGACTTGCTGGACCACCGGTCCAACCCTTCGGGAATGAAGGAATGTTTGCCGGAGGTCCGTAAGGCCGTCGGCCCTGGACACTGTATGATGTTTTGAAGTTTGGGTCCGGACTGCCCGGATATACTTTGCTGGGAGGGATCCGGCTCTCCCAAGGTGAGGTATGGCTACCACACCCACAATGCAAAATCCACCCCTTAAAACATAACAATCACACCTCCTGAATTAAAAATTAACAATCCCTCAAATACAAAATTCCTATGGCTTAAATGCAGAATTCACACCCAAAATAGAAAATTATCTTCTAAAATAGAGAATTTGCACCACCTAAATGCAGAAGTCACGTCCTAAAAATACAAGATTCACATCCTTTAAATACAAAATTCACATCCTTTAAATACAAAATTCACTCCCTCAAAAATGAAGAAATCACCCGCTCAATGCAAAATTCACAACTCCAAAATACAAGATTCACAACTCGTAAATGCAGAATTCACCTCTAAAATATAAAAATCACACCCCCTAAATTAAACAATTCACACATCCAATATTATACAATTCACCCTAAAATGCAAAATTAACATCCTTCAGTAGAATTTACTCCCTCCTAAAACATTGAATTTATATAATCTCTGCACAATTCACCCCCAAAATACACTATTTATAAACCTCATAATTAATAATTCGCACACAAAAAATATAGAATTCACACCGCTAAAATACAAAATTTACACTTCAAATATAAAATTCACCCCCAAAACAAAATATTCACATCCCCCCAAACCACTTCTTCTACTCAGAATTTCATATTAAATATAGGTATTGTTTAACAGTTTTCATCGAATCTGTCTAATATGGTTTTGATGTATGATTTTGTTTTTTGAGGCTGAAAGTCAATGAACTAGACTGAATCTTGTTTGCCATCGTGAGCTCTACAGGCCCAAACTTGTTACCTTCCAAAGTCTTAGGCTGTTGTTTTCTACTTAACACTACTTTGAGGCAACATCATGAGTTCTGTCGGTGGCAGCAGTTCTTTCAGCCCTGAAGCTGAAATACTTCTGCAGAGGTCTTGAACCACAAATTTTCCCTTGAATTCATTTCAGTCGAATACACCGGCAGTGATCGATGGCAAGTGTCATTCATTCTCAGCGTTATCACTACATAGCCAACGTATTTAAAGATTAAAATGCAAGAGGCTAAAAAAATTCACAACCCCTTTGTTAGTAAGATCCTTCTGCACTGATTGATTGGCTTTA
The DNA here is from genome assembly GCA_002855965.1 of Monotropa hypopitys. NCBI lineage: Eukaryota > Viridiplantae > Streptophyta > Magnoliopsida > Ericales > Ericaceae > Monotropa > Monotropa hypopitys. The sequence goes on along the minus strand of NMUG010009853.1, from coordinate 618 downwards.
ACATTTAAGTAGGAAATCATATCTACCCAAATGAGATTAAAACATGGTAAACAGATGCCCCCAAACCTGGTTTTGGAACACCCTAATATGTTCTTCCTTCACCTAGGATGTATAACCCAGACATCCATATTTGAGCAAAATAGTTCTCACCACACCATGCTTGGAAAACAGCAGTAACAGAGTTTCTAAGCCCCCATTTAAGTCACATTTTGTTGCAATGGCGATCAGAGATTATTTAAAGGAACTTATCACTTAAATTACTCAAAAGTTATTTGCAGTGGTATTCTAAGACGATACTGTTTTCCATTCTAAGATCTTGGCTTTTAGGTAGAGCAACTCTGAAGATGAAGGTCATCTTGTGACCAGTCCAACCAATTGCAGGACGAGAAATCTTAGGTCTAAGGCGATCATAGGTTTTAGGGACAACCGATTCTAAGATGGTCATTTTGCGGCTAGTCCAACCAAGCGCAGGGCTCGTAGCAAAAAAAAACAAGACTTTAAAGATCCAAATGCCCAAGTCTTCAAAAATTATGCACAGGCAAAGCATAAACAATTATAAGAACACAATAATAACACAAGCAATCAATTTGTAAAGCAGGTGTTTACTTGTTTGGAAAA
>NMUG010009852.1:0-11141 GCA_002855965.1 Monotropa hypopitys | reverse complement strand
AACGAAACCGAACTATCATAATATTTTTTAGTCGATTTGGATAAAAAACGTTATTGTTTATATGTGTTATATATATATATATTCCCTTTATATATATAATATATACACATATATATATATATTCTATCTAATGACATTTTTTTGGCTTCGGTTCGGTTCGGTTTTATGGCTCGATCCATAACCGAACCGAACCCAAACGGTTTTCGGTTTGATTCGGTTTCGGTTCACTAAAATTCAGTTACAATTCGGAGATTTTCGATCGGTACGGTTCGAACACAATTGCCATCCCTACCGCAAAATAAATTACCTTTATGATGTCTAAATTGATCAAGCTTTGCCACTGACTCTTCGGCAATAATGAGAGAGTAACTAGATCTGGAATTTGATTAACTGAAAGCGGAGTACGAGAACTGTAGGCAACTTCTGAGTGGGTAACGGGCTTATGGTGGTCCTTATCTTGAGAACCCTCTATTGAAGAGACAGATGGCAACTTAACACTCAGTATTTCCTTCCCACTTCCATAGGAGTCAAGATTAGGAGCCCCAGTAAACATTGCTTGATTAACCCTGATAAAATTGCAAGTGGCGAATTTACTAGATTGTGATCATTACATTTGTTACCCAGCAGGGTATACAGTGAGCTAATTTAGATGAAGCACAGAAGGTTATTTTGGAAGAGACAATCCCTTTACGCATGTGGAGAAAATACTTACCAGAGATAGACCCCATTTTGATCAACATGAGTTGTTGCTAGAACATCCATATTTGATGACAAAGACAATGCAGTTATGGATACATCAACTTGTATAGCATCTACTTGTCTTGCTAAGATGACATCCCAAATTCTAAGAGTCCCATCCATGCTGGATGACAAAAGCCATTTACCATCCTCGCTGAAGCACAAGTCTGTAATGCGGTCTGTATGACCTTCAAATTTACGAACCAATCTTAGTGCCACAACGTCAAATAAACGAATGACTAAATCATCTGCCACTGACGCCAGAAGACCTGAAAATAATCAAAAAGTATTTCACAAAATTATGCCCTGCCACAACATAATCTCTGTTTGATTCAGTACAAAGTGGAGACGTTTAAATCAAGTGAAATAAAAACAAAAAAGATAATACCATTGGCACGATGATAAACTATCTTCACCAATGAACAACCTATTTCCCATCTGGATTTTGGCTCGCGTCCCTTGAAATTCCACACCTGCAATTTAAAACGGAAAAAACTAGTAAGAAAATGGACAGAGCAACATTGGACAAACATGCGTGCTTTCTCAAAACGCTAGGACCCAGGAAACGTAAAACTGTAGCGCATTTATACATAAGACCCTGAGAACCAAGGGTCTACCAGAGTATTTTAGGAAAAAATGGCAAGTACAGATGAGTTACTACGTAAATTGGTATCAAAGAGAACTAGCAACCCTCCCCGAGCAAAATGTCATTTCTTGTACATAATGCCCATCAACATCAGGAGTGGGAGATTGATATCAAGTTAACACAAACATCACAAGGATTAATTGCATAGCAAATATCTTAAGTTTTTTAACTGTAATCACAGCCTATGGTTGGAAGCTTACAAGTGATTCTTACTCAGTGATGGCATCAAAAGTAAATGACTAAGTGTAATGAGAGAAATCTGGGGATGATCCCAGATCTGGTCTATACAAATCATAATTGTAAAGTGTAAGCCCGAAATCCGCTTCATGCTGTAGGAAATATGAAGAAACTACCTGTTATTTGTCCTCAACAACCAACAGAAACTTGCAAACAATGAATTACTACTAGAGACCGGAGGTAGGGCCGATGTATATGAAAAATATACGCAAATGACATAGAAAGTACTAGCATACGTCCTTTTTCTTTCACAGCAATCAGCTACTATAAAAGTTCATATGATCTCAGAGAAGAGGCGGGCGAGGAGCAAAGTGTAAGAAATAATCTGAAATTTCCAATTTTCTTTTCTTAGTTTTACTACATTTATTGTCCATTATTCTGATAATTGTGTAATGAAACAATCCTCCAAGTCCCTTGAGTTTATAAACCGTGCCTCATTACACAGACAAAGACCTGGCCGGGTACCATCATGTAAAAGCTATGTAATGGCCCACAAACAGATATATTCCTGAAGTGGTAAATAAAGTGACATTCAAAATACCATATAACTTTGCAAGGAAAAAAATTAGTCATTTACTTACTAGGAGAAAAAAAATTAGTCATATACGACCACTGCCACTAGTGGTGCAATGGTAAAAGACCCAACCCAATAACCTTAAGGTCTTGGGTTCGAGTTTGAGCACAGTCACTTTGTGTATTATTACCAAAAGTTAGACTTGTTCTCGTCATTCTCCTTCCCAGACACCCATTAATGGGTACCAACCGCGCGTTGATTTATACTTTACTAGGAGAAAACTGTATGAACCAATGGTGATCACATAACAGATGATTGTTCATCTAAAAAACACTAGATGAAGTTCCAAAGACATTCTGCCCTCCATTTGTTATAGTTGTCCATGAGATAAAAGAAGATAACAATATGTGGTCGTACATTAAAAATATTAGATGAGGTTCCAGCCCTCAATTTCTAATAGTTGTTACTGACAGAAAAAAGGTAGCGGGTTAAAAAGGTTTATTGTATTCCCTACGAGACAACACATGATTACTCACTTTGTTAGAAGAAATGAGAGAAAGCTGTCTAAGTAATGATCAACATCACTTTGTAACTGAGAATACACAACTGAGTTCAGTCCCTCTGTGCTTCTAAAATGATGTCATTCAATAGATGACACATTCGCAGATGGGACATAAAAGGGAGGTGGTTAGAAACATAAAGGTTTTCAGGCACTTGTGCATTAAAATGTACAAAATCATATTTTTGGACGAGGATATGTACCTTAATATCACCATGATATCCGGCACTTATCATCAAAGTGTTTGTGGAATCACAAGCAACACCAACCACCTCTCCACTGTGGGCGCAGCTATTTCTTTCTGACACATCCACATAACTTCCACGGCTGATCCCTGATTGAAGATTAAATCTCTCAATCCAACCACCAAATGTACCAAGCACAGCAAAATTGCCACAGGCACTGATGGCGCAGGCCTAGCACAAAATAAAACTCAAATTAAATGTAACTTAAGGAACTATTATTTGACTCAAGGATCAAAATTTAGGCAGAGGCAATAGTAATGCCATAGGGCGCTAAAAAAGTCAATGAAAACATATCTAATTCTTTTTGCAAGGTTTTGAAACATTCATTCATTTTATGCAGCAGCAACAATATGATCTGAGGAGGAATGACAGGACAACTAGAAATATCACCTTAACTGCTGTTGGATTTTCTGGGCATGGTTTTAGGATGTGGTCACCAAGAACAAAATTTTGAAGCCTCCACACATATGCTTGTGCAGTATCCATATGGCATGTAATCACATTGCACCAATCACGCTCCCTTATTTCAGCTAAATTGATTTTAACCACAGAAAACAAAGAACACAAATCTGATTATTTCATGAACAAAAAGCATATGATAAGCATTAACTAGAAGAGCAAAAACAATTAACAAATAACAACAGATGTTTGCAAATTGTTTATAAACACAAGACGAAAGGAAATCTGTATGTTTAGATCCGGAAAACTGTCAGAGAAGGACATTATGAAACAACTAACATAAAAGTGAACATTCTCTCAAACACAATCATGAGAAGAAAAAAAAGAAGGAATTTATCACAGAAAGTTACCGTCCCTGCAATCTAGAAGTGATTGAGATGTCTTTTTTGACAAATAAGAAATCATTCTTCCAAAACTGACCGATAACTGGATTTGCAGAGGTAAAAAAACCTCAATTCATCATAATTGAGTAGAATAGAGTTGAACAAAATAGGAATAGAAGTAAATACAGCAGGGAAGAAAATCAAGAAGATTATTGTTAATGGAAAAGTTAGGGAGAGGGAAAACCTAAATTGACATGAGATTACGTGATGAATGGATACAAATGTACTAAACTTATTTGACTAGGTAGTCCTTGGCCAAGCAGAATAGCAAAAAACAATCTATGTAGCCGACCCCGATTGATTGTTTGGTTTGGTAACTCGATTTGGCATAGCAGACGGAAGGAGCTACATGAGCCAATGGATAAGCGTCTTGTTTATATGCAACCCAATAAGAAATCATAAAGGAATAAAAGACATCAAAAAGAAAAAAAGAAACGCAGCACCAACACAGCTTATATGTAGACTACTATGCCAACTGCAAACTTCAAAATTAGTCATCAGAGCAACCCCACTGTAGTAATAAAAGGAGGATCCATTCCAAATAGCCCCATTGGTTGAACCAGATTAAATAACAAAACATAAACAAACAAATAGATTGATAGACCAGTGTTGAATATAAGTCCTCTTGAATTCTCTCCAAGAACTGAACTATACTACGAAAGTGCAAGGAGAAGAACATCCACAGAGAAGGTTCCTACCTACATCAAATGCAATAACAGGCTTCAGTTTTATCTCTTCCTCCTGAGACATAAGCCAAAAAAAGTTAGTTGATGGAAAAGTCATTACTCGGCACCCACTGCAACATTACACAATAACTTCACATAAGTTAGAATCATCCAGCAGTTCCAAGGAAATCCTAACTTCTGCATCTCCAATGCCAGCGAGAAGGATATAACTCCTTATCAGATATGATTTACGAATAGCTGGTAAGAAATTAAATCAGGAGCCATGTTAATGAGCTTGGGCACAGGCATAGACTGTGGAGTGCGGTTCTGGATGTACAAATTTGGCTGACCTCTAAGTTAAAAATACACATTGTTAAAGCATCCAACTCAAAACCAATTGGCAATGAGTGGAAAGGCCGCTTAGGCTCATATACTAGTTTTTGGAGATATTAATTCACCAATATGGGACAAACTCTAACCCTCCCCCCACACGTGTGACTCCTGACCCGGACGTGGAGAGATAAACAATGAATCCAGAACACACGGATCATAACGAAACAAGGTGCACTTAACGCACAAACAATGGGGTAATTAACCACGACAGTTGTCCAAAAGCCTCCGAAATCCTAGCTCTGATACCATGTTAAAGCATCCAACTCAAAACCAATCGGCAATAAGTGGAGAGGCCGCTCAAGCTCATATAATAGTTTTTGGAACTCAACAAGATATCTAGCACACAAAAGAACAGATCGTTCCTTTACAAATAGTAAACTCATAATTCTGAGGTAAAAAGTTTCCTAGGCTTTGTATTGGCAATCAAACAAGAAGTTTGACCATAAAGGCATTCTAAGATCTTACTCAAAATGACACAAGAGAAAGAAAGTCTGTCAGGACCGCAACAGAAATGCATACATATTATTCTATAATCGGGAAAACTACATATCATTTTCTGGCCTACATTTGGATGACTGAACCACTGAACTGAATAATAACAATATTCAAAGGTGGGAGAAAAATGAGACAAGTACTAAGGGAAACGGGGAAGGGAGCCACAAACGTACACAATGAAAGATGTGGGCATTTAGGTTAGAAAGGGAAACAATTTCTAAGTTCCATGCATCCCTAACATGGAAACATCAACTACTAAATCAAACAAAAGTAGTAATTCAAAGCTCCAGAAGCCTTTATCCACTTTCAGTCTCTCAAAGCTTCAATCATACTTTCTTTCCACATCTGTCAAAGGAACATAAATACAATTTTCCATAATAAGTACCCTTGGGACCGAAGGCACTACCCAGGACACACATCCCACAATCATGCAACCAATAGGCAAATAGTGAACCTCTGCTCTTGCTTGAAATCAGATTGTGAATATCGGAAGGTACTCAAAACCAGCTACCCATGAACAAGAAAACAAATTTTGGATGGCTAAGCTTCGTTGAAATGAAAAGTATAGACTTCGTCTAGTTGGATTCACCCTTCCGATGCAATGCTCTCTCCAAGAAAGGAAATCAACTGTATTTTCATATTTGCAACTGATTGTAGTTCAGAACGTGGACCTCTCGCCCATGTTGCCAGTATACTTCACTCTTCATAAAACCAAAACACTGTTATGAACATACATTGCATATGCAGTGGAAGAGTCAATTGATCCATCGATGGTCACAAAAGTTCAAAATCTCTGCTACTTTTTTGTTCTCAACTTCTGGGAGCATGGCAGTTCTTCGAGATACAAGGACATGAGTGTATGAGGGTGCTTGGTTAAAGACATCAGGCCCATAGAGACAATGGTTGTATATTTTCTCCCCCAAAATTTGGCTGCCCTTGGAAGGTCTTGCCTCTTACAAGTGCTTTGATTTCTTCAAAAGTTTTTGTTGTTTATAATATTTTGACGGTATAGGGAGAACATTGTTTCAGAAGTTTTACGAGAGTAGTCATTTTGTGCATATTGTCAAAAGTAAGATCTGTCGCCAATCCTTACTCAATTCCCCACTGATTGGGGACTACATGAGTTATGTTATGTTAGAATTTTTTAGTCCGTGTATGCAACCTATGTTTCTCGTCATCTCTAAACTGCAATTTGAGCTATTCGTTATTTTGCTTTCCACATTCGACTTCCTCCTATCTTCTTAGGCGTGAATTTCAAACCATTGAAATCACCTCCTTCGACTCCTATCAAATGTACTGGCCCTTTCACTTAAAAACATAAACAACTACACTAGAATATTATATATATATATGAATTACATATTAAAATCAGCTAAGGAAATAAAGGATGCAGTTCCGAACTAGGATACACTGCTTTGATAAACTTCCTGATGCGGACACCATTGGCGCAAACCGATATGGACGTGTATCGGCGTCGGACCAAAAAGGCTCAATCATTGGCATTATGGATTGGCTAGTAGTAGTTTATTATTATGTTTATTTTATTTATTTGGACCCGTTTGTTTTGGGCTTTATTTGTTATTATTAGGTGTTGTTTCATTTATGTGGGCCCATTTGTTTTGAGTTTTTCTTTTAGTTTAGTCTATTTTATTTATTTATGCCTTTATTGTTTTAAGTTCATGATATTAGGGTTAGACTCTAATTTATACCATAATTTGGGATTACTAGGGATTATTGAACGATTAAACATTAAGTTGATTCTTCTTTCTCTCTTGGTTTCTTCTTCTTCTAATCTTTTCTTCTTCTAATTATATTTGCTATTTGTTAAGTTATTTGGTCCTGCATCAACTTTGATATTAGAGCAAATCCCGATTCCATAATCAACGCTCTTGCTTCCGTTCATCTTCATCATCGCCGTCCACCGTTCTTTGTTTGCAGCCGCTCGCCAAATCATCGCCAGTCGCTCTCCAGATCTCAACCATCTCTGCCGCCCTCGATGTACACCATCTCAATTGATGGAGTCGCGTCGTTGCCTTTTTGTTTACAGGAGTTCACAAACGCGACTGTCCATTCCCGCGAACACCCAGATCCATCCACCGTCTCGTCAACCCAGCACAACCGATAGCATCTCCAGTAGCCAACGACCACCATCGGCCAAGCCCCATCACCAGTAGTCGGTCCACATGCCTACACACGCCACCCCCTGTGCGGCGAGTGAGATCTACTCGCGGTGGCTTCTCCTCGCATGTGGGAGCACGTGCAGATCATTCTCCTCTGGCGAACCCCACCACCGGACTCGCCTCACTCCGACGAGCCTTCCAGTGGTTCCGGCGAACTCCAGTGACTTTCCAGCGACACTCCGGCGGCGATCATTCTCCTCCGGCGAACCCCGCCACCGGACTCGCCTCACTTTGGCGAACCTTCCGGCGACACTCCGACAAATTCCAAGACACGACAGGACACTTCGAATCATTTTTTTGACACGACCGAGCCCTCCAAACACTAGTAACTTCGTTCCATAATTTTTGGCGGTATTAACTACTCTCTATCATAGTATTTAATTGAGTTATTGTGTGCACGGAGACCCCAACCACTCCTATACTTATTCCTTTCCAAGTTACCCACTACCCACAATTATTCCTTACTGTTTTTCATCCTTTCTTATTTTCCTTTTACCTATTGGACATCCTCAATAGTGAGAGGCTTACTTTCACTACATATACCTTATGCCAGTAATATTTTAGTTGCTTGTTTATTTTTTTCGTGCTTTGATCCCCGTTTAAAAAAAAGTATACAACACTATTGCTTGCACCTTGTTTAAATTTGTTCTATAATTTAATCAACATTTAAAGTTAATGTGTAGTCTAGGTTTATATTCGTAAAAATTTGTCGAATCGTTTATTAATATCAACAAGTTTAGTAATAGAATTTTTGTATGCAACAACGTAGTGGTCGTATACTGACATTCTCTAGAACTATGGCAGACGACCAATTGCAAACCCAAATAGCAGCCATCATTGAAGCTATTGAAAGACTAAATACCAAAGTGGATACAATTGAAGAACGCACTAGGCCTAGAAATCCAGATAGAGAACTAGTGCAACGTCGCAGGAATCCCTCACCTGAGCGAAATGATGAAAAGTTAATGAAACAAGTCAGAATAGAGGCCCCAACTTTTGATGGCCGTCTAGACCCTTGGGAGTTTACCAAATGATTGAAAGATATGGACCGCTTCTTTGAGTGGTACCAATTCTCCGAGGAGAGAAAGTGTCGGTTTGCCAAAATGAAATTGATAGGAAGTGCCCAATTGTATTGCAAAAGTGTTGAGAATCTGCTTGCTAGGCGTAATGAACAACTAGTTGTTGACTAGGAAGAGATAAAAGTGATACTTAAGCGCAAATATTTGCCATTGTCCTATCATGGTAATTTGTTAAACCAATGGAATAATATCCAGCAAGGTAGTATGCCCGTGAGAGAGTACATAACTCAGTTTGATGAACTCATGATGAGATGTGTGGGGACCGGTTTCTGCCGGAGGCTGCTCTCGGACTGCTTGGCCTTCAGACACTGGGAGTCGGTTTGACCGGTGGTAAGAGTGGTCCCTGCAAACAAGTAAGTGTGGTCCTGCTTGGCTCCTGCAACACAAGGGTGAGTGCCCGCCGTTGGGGTTTTAACCAACGGGGCCTCCAATGCTTAAGTTAGAACCGTTTGGAGAGGAGGTCAAAACACAAAACGGAGGAGGCCGGACGGTAAGCGGTCGGGGATCAAAGATTGGATCACATCCCTGTGAACAGTACCCAAAGGGGGTATTTATAGGAAAATGTTGGCTTGGGGCTCACGAATAGTGAATGGGCCGCACGTCACGGGCCTCATGGTGGGCCTGGACGGTTGGTGGATCGGGTTAAGTCGTACGGACGGGGCACTATGGTGAATGCCCCACGACAGAGACAGGAGGGAAGCCTCCGGATAGTCCGGTCCGTTCGGTGAAGAGTCGGGGGCGGCGCCAAGGGTCGGTCGCATCGAAGGCCCTTCGGTTTGGTTGGGCCGGACAAGCCGACTTGCTGGTGTTTAGTTTATATGGTCCTTTTTCTCCCTCTGGCGTGGGTCCGGTCACCACAAGATGCAATGTTCAGGAAGATGAGGCTGTCATTTTGAGTCGATTTCGGCGTGGTCTTAGTGATGAATTGAGAAGAAAGGTTATCCTTAGGGAGTCACCACTTTAGACGAGGCCTACACTCTAGTACAAAACTACAAACTAGTAGTTAAGCCCCAATTTACAAGGCACAATGACATTCGCCTCCCTAATAACTGTCCATCCTCGTCAAACATTACATCTGTTTTGGGACCACCTCCTAGTACTCAGGTTGTGAAAGATAATAGGAATAAGGGGAGCTTACCTGAGGGTTCTGAGAATACATCACGAGTCCAATGTTTTAAGTGTCAGGGTTTTGGACATGTAGCTGTCAGTTGTCCCACCCGAGCTCTTTTTATTGAGAAGGATGAAAAAGTTGAGGATGATGAGTTTGTGGAGGAGTGAGTTTACGAACCCAACGTGGATGAATTTAAAGATGTGGATGAAGATTGTGAAAGGAATTTGGTGAGATGTCTTAGAACTACTTTCCCAAGAATAGGAGAGACACGTCTTTTTCTAGCACTCCTCGAATAAGTGGTGTTCGGTGCGCTCTCACACGAACTCGCGAGGCGGAGGACTGTCGCCGCCATGCCATTTTTCAAAATTATACCAAAATCAATGATAAGGGTTGTAAAGTCATTGTGGATAGTGGTAGTTGCATCAATGTTGTGTCTTCAACTATAGTTGGTCATTTAGGACTTCAGACTATTCCTCATCCTAACCCATATGGTGCCTCTTGGGTGGATGCATTATCTATAACTGTAAAGGAGCGTTGTCAAGTACCCATTCAATTCCTTAATTACAAAGACAAGTTCTGGTGTGATGTGATCTCTATGGATATAGGTCATATTATCTTAGAACGACCATGGTTGTTTGATTTAGATGTCATTTTTTATGGCCGCTCCAACTCATGCTCCTTTATGTTTAACGGTAAAAAGATACTTCTCAAGCCTATCCCTCCAAAGCAGGCTAGTCCAAGCAAAGGAAAGGATATGATGAGTAGAAAAGAGTTAAACATCATTGGCTCTAAAGAACTCAATCGAGACATGAGCGGAAAAGAATGTGTTGTGTTTGCTTTGGTAGTCAAAGAAGTTCTTGTGGACTCTCCGCAAGCCACTTCAGAAGAGGCAAGTAAGATACTTGAAGAGTTTCAAGATGTATTTTCTGAGGATCTCCTAAATTATTTACCCCCATTACGTGACATCCAACACGTAGTTGATTTAATCCCAAGAGCTACACTTCCCAATTTGCCACATTATAGGATGAAACCTACTGAGCATGTTGAGTTACAAAGGCAAGTTAATGATCTTCACAAAAGGGATTTCATTAGTGATAGCACGAGTCTCTGTGTTGTTCCAACTCTTTTGACTCTAAAGAAAGATGGATCTTGGAGAATGTGTGTAGACAGCAGGGCAATAAATAAAATAATCGTGAAGTACCGTTTTCCGATCCCTAGGTTGGATGACATGTTAGACATGATGGCAGGTGTCACGGTATTTTCTAAGATTGACTTGAAAAGTGAGTCTCACCAGATTAGAATTCGGTCAGGGGATGAGTGGAAAACTGCTTTTAAAACCAAAGATGGCCTTTATGAGTGGTTAGTCATGCCTTTCAGGCTGTCCAATGCCCCTAGAACCTTCATGAGAGTAATGACTCAAGCGCTTAGGCCATTCAT
>NMUG010009851.1:0-11143 GCA_002855965.1 Monotropa hypopitys | reverse complement strand
ATTATTAATCCATGTGTATGCAATTTCATATTCATAAATATGACAGACCTGATTAGAATTAAAATCAAAATGTAAGGATATAAAGAGAATTTTTATTTCATATTCATTTTGATTTAAATTAATTCTTAAAGTACTTGATCTTGGACTTACACTTGTCATTCATCTAATGATGTAGTCATGGTTCACATGGATCACCATTTAAGAGGGAAATTAAAATTTTCAAAAGTTGTGCTTTCTTGGACTTAAAAGAAGATTCTCAAAGTACTTGATCTTGGACTTACACTTGTCATTCATCGAACGGAGTATTCATAGTTCACATAGATCACCATTTAAGGGGGAAGTCGAAATTTTTAAAGTGTGTTTTCTTGGGCATCTATAAAGGAAGGCTTGAAGACTTAAGGAATCACTTTTGCTCCTCTTTATCTAACTTTCTTCTACATTTGAGCAAGAGTACTTGGGCTTACAATTTCATTTTCATACTTAAAATTTTAGTAGTTTAAGAAAAGAGAATTTTATTTGTATTTCTCTTTCAATTTTATATCTCTCTTTCTAGTCTTAATCTACATTATAAAGGAGTTGTACTTGCACACTCCTATTCAAGATCATCCTAGTTTTTTACCTTTTCAAGCAAGATTGTTACCTTGAGTTTAGGTTGAGAGGTCACCTTAGAAGATCTCTAGTTTATAATCGGTCGGAGACCACCCACGAAGGATCTAATTGTAAGATTCGTAGTCACTATTTTGTGACTACTATTTAGTGGAATTATCACAAATTGTGATAGAAGTGGATGTATGTATGGAAGAGACGCCACCCTAAAGAACCACTTTAATATCTTTGTGTTCTTAATTTTCTCTCTATCAATGGTCGAGAAATGGCACTAAAATCTTTGATAAATTGCCTATAGAAACCGACATGACCTAAAAAAGATTGAATATCCTTGACGCATGTTGGAGTAGGGAGACTCTTGATGATGTCCACCTTTGCTTTATCAACTTGAATTCCCTTAGATGACACAACATGGCCCAAGAATATTCCTTGTGTCACCATAAAGTGACATTTCTCCCAATTCAATACCAAATTCTTGTCCTCGCACCTCTCTAATACTCGGCCCAAGTTTTGCAAACAATCATCAAATGAATTTCCATAAACCAAGAAATCATCCATAAATACTTCTACAATGTGCTCCACCATGTCACTAAAAATGTCCATCATGCATCATGAAAATGTGTCAGGGGCATTGCATAACCCGAATGGCATACGACGGTAAGTGAAAGTGCCATATGGACAAGTGAATGTAGTCTTCTCCTCATCTTGAAGTGCCACATCTATTTGATTATATCCAGAATATCTATCAAGAGAACAGTAGTATAAATGTCCTGCAACTCTCTCCACTATCTGATTAATAAAAGGTAGCGAGGAATGGTCCTTCTTCGTGCTTGCATTAAGCTTCCGGTAGTCTATACAGACTCTCTATCCAGTCAACTCTCTTGTTGGAATTAGCTCTCCCTTATCATTCTTTATAACAGTCGTTCTTGACTTCTTGGGCACAACTTGGGTAGGGCAAACTCATTTGCTGTCGGCAATGAGCTATATAATATCAACATCTAACAGGTTCAACACTTCTTTCTTGACCACTTTTTCATAATCGGGTTAAGACGACATTGTGGTTGACATGATGGCTTAACATCTTCTTACAAACAAATGTGATGAGTGCATACTAAGGGACTTATCCCTTTGAGATCTGTAATTGTTCATTCGATTGCTCTAATATGTTTCCGTAGGAGATAAACCAACTCTAATTCTTGGTGATTATCAAGAAATGAAGAAATAACCACTGGATAAGTTTCATCTTCCCCCAGAAAAGCATACTTGAGTGAGATAGGTAAGAGATTCAACTCAGGCTTTGGTAGTACCATATATGATGGTTGAATCTGCTTTTCTTCATGTGGAACCTCTTCAAAACATGCAGGCCAAGTCTCGGCTCCAAAAATGTCTTCCTCTTTCAACATAGCACTTAAGCACCCTCCCTTCGATGAATTTAGGAATGCACTTTCTTGAAATGTCAATTGGGATTCTAAAGTATCTCGGTCGAGAATTTCGTCTAAGTGCTCTTCCACAAGGTCATCAATGATATTAACTTCAACGACATCTTCATCATCACCCATTTGACTTCCAAGGTTGAAAACGTTCACCTTTATCTTCATGTTTCCGAATGATGTTTCAAGTAAGCCATTTTGACAATCAATAATGGCACGCGCAGTAGCTAAGAATGGTCTTCCAAGGATAACAGGAATATGGGATTGATTTTAAGTTACTGAACATGTATCCAGAATAATAAAATCCACTGAGTACACAAAATTTTCAATCTATACCAACACGTCTTCAATAATTCCTCTCGGCATCCGAATTCTTCTATCTGCAAGTTGCAAAGTAACTCTTGTCTCCTTTAGGTCCCCCAACCCAAGCTTTTCATAAATTGAATAAGGGAGCAAATTGACACTAGATCCCAAATCCAAGACCCAATGTTGATTGCAATTGTTGGGCATCCTAGATCTTTGTAATTAGATGGCGTGTTGAATTGAATGAGTGCACTGACTTGCTCCATCAAAAATGTGTTATTCTTGATTTTGTGCTTCCTCTTGACAGTATATAAGTCCTTCAAGAACTTTTCATATGATGGAATTTGCTTGATGGCTTCAAGGAGAGGGATGTTCACTTGCACCTGTCTAAAGACTTTATAGATTTTTGAAACATCATTAGTCTTAGGTGGTGCCCTTAACCTATGAGAAAAATGGGACGGTGCATGTGTCACAATTGGATCTACGTTGGGTTGAACTTGTGCTTCTTCATCCTTTGGTTTTGGTTTCACATTTGAATCCAGAGGTTGCAAAACAATTTGGGGAGTAGGAAAGTTTGAAACTTTTGGAAGAATAGTTTTATCTATTTCTTTTCCACTCCTCAAAGTTGTTATGGATTTTGCATGCTCCACATTGGAATTGGAATTTGACGAATTCCCAACAAATTTTGGACCTTGGGGATTGAATTGGGGTTGCAAAGAAGCTTCCCCTTTTTCTTGTATAGACACCACCGAAGTCAATTTTGAGACTTGCTTTTGAAGGTCCCCAAGTTGTTGAGCAATTTATGCAAAAGTCTTATCAATATTATATTTAGGAGGAGGGATATAAATCATACCTTGATTCCCTGGAGGTGAAAATCCTGGAGGTCCTTGAGGAAAATGTGGTTGAATTTGGTTTTGTGGTGGTCGAAATGATGGTTGAAAAGGACCTTGAGGTGGTCCTGCATTTTGTTGATCTCTCCACCCGAATGCAGGATGTTTTGCCCATGCGGGTAGTATATGTTAGAATATGAATTATATCACTAATTCACCATATTTACATCCGCACTCTAGTGGGCACTCTGGTAAAGTTCCTTGACATATGATCAGAAGTTCAGGATGATGTAATCGAAGTAAACCTAGAGGCAGATATATGTTTTCATATTTAATAATTGGTATGAAAAAAGAAAAAAATTTGTCCACTTCTGTGTTGACAGGAATGCTCTGGACTGGATTCATTCGCTGTTGAGCTTGTTTGACTGATCTTTCTTGTTATCGTGGAATTCGACCTGGACGTTTTCGGGATGCTACTAATAACCAACGAATAGCAAGTGGCTAACCCTTGCTACGGTGGATGGTTTTCAGTGCTTCCATCTTTAAATTCCCCTAATCTCCTTCCTTCCTAAAATCAAGAATTCAAAGCAAGACGAACCCCGTGGAGCACATTTAGTATACATCCTAGGCCAGGTGAGTAAAGCCAGCAGAAGGCTTTACAGTTTTGTAAGGTATGGATGTAGGGTGGCTGCTGGGTTGGCCATTTCTTGAACAAATGGCTTATGGGTAGGAAATGTGTAGCTGGCAGTACAAGAAGCAAAATACACGAAAAGGGAGAAGAAGATGGTTACAAGCTATGAGAGGCCTCAACAGATTGGTGCGGACATGCCTCAACCCCCAAGAGACTTAACCCAGGCTAAGGTAACAACCACAGCCTCATATGCACAGATAGTCAGAGGAGGCCCCTACGAGCAGGGCAACAACACCATAATGAGGGTTCATGGAGTTGTTCATGGCATCTCATGGTTAATGAATAGTGCAGTCCGCATTGATAGAGTGATGGAGCTACTGAAGGAGGAAGCGGGGAGAAATAATCAACATTGGGTGTTTAGGGGGAAGAAAACTCATCCCAGGGTTTCAGTCATCGGAGATAAGGGATATAGCTATTAAGGATAGTTGTTGGCTGGCCCTTTTTAACTCGGTCAAGCCATGAGATAGAGAAATGGTGTGTAAGGAGAGGGCAATATGGATTGAGTGTTCAGGCATTCCCATTCATGCCTAGAATACGTCCACCTTCTCCAAAATTGCATAGATATGGGGATCTATTATCAAATTGGATAAAGAGACTGTCACACCCGTTCTACTTTAATGATTTAAATTAATTATTTCGATTGATAATTTAATGGTTATGAGGTTGATATTAGAATTTGAAAATGTTATAAGAAAAGAGGATATTGTGTGACTAATTAAAACCAAAGGGTTAAATTAGAGAGTAATGTGTAAGTAAGGGATGCCTAGGTGTAATTGAGGCATGGCAAGGATGTAAATGGGTTTAATGAGGAAGGGTATTATGGTAAATGAAGTAAAAACCTGATTTGAGGGGTTGAAGGATTGAGCTTTGGATCAAACACAATATTTGTGTTGTGTTCTTGAGAGAAAGAGAGAGAGCTCTATAGAGAGAGAAGGAGGAAGACGATCATGGCGGATTGGAGCTCCTAGAGAGTTATTCCTCTCGTCAATCAACAACCAAGTAAGTGTTACTCACTCAAGTCTCTAAGTCACAATGCTAAGGAGGGCGATTCTGGGCGCTAAACCTAAATCCAGAGCGAAATCAAAGTCTAAAGGGAAATGGAAGGCAAATCCAAGTGTATTCGATGTCGTAGGTGACGCAGACGATGATGGTGAAGTTGCAGATGGAAAAGAAATCGAGGGCGGGGGATATTCTGATTCAGTTAGCGGGGGCGAGGGTGAGAAGGTAGATCGTCGTGTGGAAGCCTTAGATCTAGGGTTCGCTGGCCAAGAGCTCAAGATTGACGGGAATGGTATATCTTTTGTCGGGGCTCTCTGTTGTGAGCCGGCGAGTGGAGGTGGTGGTCTTGTTGACTCACAGAAGAGTCCTCTTCTTAGTTCTTTTGCTACCGTTCGAGGGAGTGACGTTAAGCCTGTCGAGTGGGGTCTTCCAGTTAAGTGTGCTGGGTTCCAGTCAACCACGTCTCTCTTCATCGATAACCTACCGGAGCATTATAGCAGAAAATGGATCTACGATACTTTTCGATAGTTCGGCAGGGTCGTCGATGTCTATGTTCCTGGCAGATTGAGTAAGGCATCCAATAAATTATTCGGCTTTGTCAGATTTGATTGCCGCGTGGCGGCTGGGTTAGATGTATCAAAAACGAATGGGATGTTTCTAGGTGAGTCCAAGCTTGAGGTGAGTCTCGCAAAGTTCCCTAAGCGGATTTCTGGTGTGCATTCCTCATGTCAGGGTCCTGTTTGTAGGGCTTCGCGCGCGTCTGGGCAGGGCGCTGAGGGGTTTAAGCACGTTGTGGCGAAGCAATTTTCTGCGAATGCATCGGAGCTTCTGTGCCACAAATCGTATGCACAAGCTCTGGGTGCTCCTGGTGGCTCTGATCATTCCCCTTTTCCATTTCCCAAAAAGAAAATTATAGCAAAGGTCCAGGACTCCATTTGGCTGCATCGTTCTGCTATTGCCTCAGTCCGTAACTTCTCTAGCATAGAATCTATCATCTTAAGTTTGATTCGTGAGACGGATGGAGTCGCTGATGTGAGAAAGTTAGGAGGGCGGTCCATTATCGTGGTTTTCTATTCATCGGAGTGCAGAGATAGGTTCTTGTCATCGGGCGAGTGGAAGGCTTGCCTGGATTCAGCTGCCCCGTGGAACGGTGAGCTTGTGTGCCGGGAGAAGCTCTGGTGGTTGAAGTGCAGCGGTATTCCAATCTCTACATGGAATTTGGAAACGTTCCATGCCATCGCTGCTAATTGGGGATCTCTGATTATGGTGGACACTAACACTATCAAGGAAAGAGATTACTCGGTGGTGAAGTTGTTGGTGGCATCGACGAGGGAGTTCGCCGGAGCGAGTTTGGACTTGGTGGATGATGGGGTTGCTTTTGATGTTCGGGTCGAAGGATCTCAATTCCTGGCTGAGGAATGGGCTCCGGCATCGGAGGGGGTTCTTTGTCGGCGCGTGAAGAAGGATGTTTCTAGGCTTCGGTTGGCTGGCATTCGCCCAATTGTGGAGGTTTTGGCCCCAGGTTCTTGTTCCATTTCAAATTGTCTTATGTCTAATTATGGGTTTGGTGTTTCAGGCATTGATTCTGATGAGGCAGGGGTTTGTTTGGACGATGGGTTGTTGAATTCTGCTCCTTTGGGGGAGCATTGCAGTGGTCTGGCTGGTCCTTTGCAGGCGCCTGCTGTTGTTTCTTCAAAAGGTCCAGCTGATGTTTCTGGTTGTGTCCCAGGTGTCGAAACAGGTATGATGGCTATGCCCCAGGGGGGACAGGTTCAGATTTCTAAGGTTTCGTCGTCGCGTAAGGCGCCGGGTGTTTTGCGAGCGGGTTTTCTTAACTCAAGTCGGCGTAGTTCTTTTGTTTCTCCTGCTCCGCGGGTTCAGTCCAATGGATTAAATTGTGGTTCAGATTTTCACAAGCAAACTTCTTCTTCACTAGAAGTGCCTCTAGTTAGCCCGCCGTTTAGGGAGGAAGTTGCTGCAACGAAGGCGGTGGGCGAGTTGTTAGGCATCTCCTTTGAGGCTTTTGATGACTCTAGGATTATGGAATCTATCATTGAGGAAAATGTCGATCAGTCAAGAGCAGAGTGTGTTTAGCCGTTTCATGGGAAGCTGATTACGTCTTGTTTTTAGTTTTTTTAGGTGTGGGGCTGTTGTTGCTTTATAGGTCGGTTTCGTGTTTGTAGCGGGGTTTTTGTGTTTTTGCTTCCTTTAGTAGGAGGTGATGTGGCTATGGTGTTTTCTTGTTTTGGCTAGCTGCTTTTTTTTATGGGTAACAATATTTTGCTTTTCAAAAAAAAAAGTGTTACTCACTCTTAATTTCGTGACCAAATTCCTAGGATTGAGGGAAAGATCTAGGTTTTTATATTTTTCGGATTTTAGAGGTTTTGGTAGAAAATCTTTGATTTGAGGTCTTGTGACTGTTTAGAGGCCCTAGAATTGAAGTGTGTTGGTCTTGGGATAGTGTGGGAGGTTAAGGGTTGTGAGGTTTTTCAATTTTGGGAGTTTAGATAGAGTTTGGAGTGGATTGGAGAAGAGAGGTTCGCAGAAATCGCCATTTCTGCATTCTGCTCAGGAACCAGTATGAAGACCGGCATACCGACCGGTATGCCGGCTGGCATATCGGTGCCCTACCGGTGTGTGTAAAATTTGTTCATTAGGTTGTTCCTCCCTTTGGTGTGCAAAATTGTACTAACCGGTATGCCGGGCGGTATACCAGATTTTGTCCAAAATGGGCAGTAGGTTTGCCTTAGCGAATTACGGATTTTTTGTACTAATCGACATGCCGGTCGGCATACCGTGCGGTATACCGGCACCATACCGGTGCCATACCGGTCAGCCTAAATGATAGGAATTGTTTGATGTTTGCTTGGGGCTTTGAGGTATTACACCCTTAGACTTATGTGGATCATATTTTGAGGATCTTAGTGAACCTTGAAAGTGTTTGGAGATTTATTTTGGAGTGAGGTATTCATGCCTTAGCCTTTGAAGGTTAAGACTTAGTCTTGGGGCTCCTTAGTGTTGGAGTTTGACCTTGGGGTAACCTTGAGGGTTGGTTAAGTACATTGTTAATGTTTAGTCTCCTTTTAAATAGTTTGATGCATATATGGGTTTTAATCTACTTATATCTATGTCAGGTGAGCACCTTACTCTTCCAAGGCTTGTGGAGGAGATTGCTGGCACTTCATTGGTACCGGGTGAGTTTCTGTTAGATATGTATTCCATTAAATCATATGCAAACTCTTTACATAGTTAAGTAAGGTTACTTGAATTAAAGGGATGAATCCTTAACTACGGAAAGTATGATAACTACGTTAAGGAAACTTGAATAGCTAATGCACCTAGTCGTACGACATACATGAAATACACATAGGAGTCTCTGATTGAGCACTTAGACCCTAAATATGGTAAGGATATCAATACATTGGAATCAATAGATAATGTGAATACTTTATCGAATGATATGCATGGAACAAACTAAGGAAAGAATAATCAGAGTAGCGCAGTAGAAGCGTAATGGACCCTTGTATGACCACTTGTTATTGTGGTGATCGTTTATGTGTATAGATATATACTATACCTTATTATAGTTGTTGGAGTATCGTGTATACTAAGGGTCTCGTATTGGTAGCATCTTTCTAAGTATGTTATGAATCAATGATAATGAGCATGTGAGCTATTAAGTAACTGAAAATGGAATGACCCTGACATGCTTTTAATAAGCAGTGAGGCCAAGTGTGGGGCTTTGTGAATAAAGAAAGTAAAATATGTTATACCCCAGCATGCTTGAGTATAAGAAGTGAGGCCAAGTGTGGGGTGATATGGGCTTGATTGGTTCGCCCAAGTTGCAATGCATTGCTAGATGGGGCTGTGGCCGAGGGGTCAAACGGGCATTGGTCGTATACATTGTGACCTAACCATTGAATAATGAATATTGAAATAAATGAAAACTCAAAGTGAGTAGTATCTCAAGGCATGATAAGAATAAATGAAAATGAATATGAGATGCATGGGGCATTATATTATGTCCGTTCTTACGTGCTTATATAACCCGTATATGTTCACTACATGGAATCTTATATACTATCTTTAGGTATTTAGTAGTATAACACATAGTGTTGGCCTTTATGTTTATGTGGAACGTAGATGGTTCGTTATGTGAAATTGCATGTATTTACTTGGTCAATGACATCATTATATTAAGGACTAGTTGTAGAGGGCAATTCCCACCCTTCGTACATTGACTTTCGTTGGACATACTTACGTGGTAGACGTTGAGATAGGTATAGATAGTTCCTTGGAGTTGGCACCCTCCTTGGAAGTAGTACATGAACAATTATACGTTGAGGTTTTATGAGCATTTTCTTGGAAGAGACACCCTCCTTGGACATAAATTGGTATAGTAGTGGACATATTCATGTAAGTGGGTGATTGAGGATAGGTACGTTAGTATCGCACCCCAAATTGTGGAATAAATGGATCAATGAGAACTTATGTGAAAGTTTATGAAAAAGCTAGTAATAATTAGTTTTAATTAATGCTTTCAATTTACCTTATCCTGTTATAATTATAATCCTTGTTAGTCATATGTTTGATGTTCATATCTAACAAACTCTGGACTTCCTTGCTTGTTTTGTTTTGCCTTTTTCCCTTTGGCTTGGGAGTCCAAGTTGAGGAGGCTTGTGTGCGTTGGATCCACTACAGTCAGGCTTGGAGGAGTGTTAGCCCTTTCATTGGGATTGGCAGTCTATAGCAGGTGGTTTTGTTGGCTAGTTGGTTAGCCCTTTTGTTGCACTTAGTTGTAGTAGCCGGTTTGGCTTTTCCAGTTGTTGTAGTCACTTTACTTTATAGGCGGTGTAGCCTTGTATTTGTTGTTGCTAGTAGTTCTTGAAGTTATTCCATTTGAGATTAGTGATATTTAATCTTCCGTTGTACATTTGAGGTTTTATATTGTAGGGCCTTGATGCGAGGTGAGGTGTCATCTTGAAGTTTCATTGAGGCTTTTTATTAGTAGTACTTGTGGTTTCCTTGAAGTTATATCTTGAGACTTGGGATTTTAATTTGGAAGTGTTCTTTGTAACGTTTCTCATTCAATAATTGTTTTAATTTAAATGATTATTGGGACGGGACGTTACAAAGACGCTCAAAGAAACTAGCTACTCCAGAGCTAGGCTCCTCATTGCAACTGAGGCAAGGGAGATTGATGAAACCATTGACTTGGAAGCTGGGCATAAGATCTACGAAGTTCATGTCGGGGAGGCAAGATCTGGTGTCGAATGGGGATGCTCAATCGGCACAAGTCGCTAGAGGTCATGGGCTGTCACACCACGAATTTTCAAACCATGTTTTTTTTTTGAAAGGGATAAAAGAATGACCATTTATGAAACCATAAAGAATACAAGCTTGCTACAAGGGGTCGTGAATAATCAAATACACATCTTTACAAATCCTTTACATGAAACTTTCTTTGAGAATTAAGTACATACAACCTTTTTACAATTAAAATGAAATTCAAACTACAAGAAAGGGGAAAAGGGGGATTTATTACAATGATACAGAAATGAAATACAAATGGAATGCCGCTCATTGAAATGAAGATGGAGCAATCCAATGCCAACTCCCAGCTACAAGCTACCAAACCATGCAAACCTGCATAAAACTGAAAAATGAAGGTTGAGTCATAAAGACCTAGCAAATATGCATCTATCAAGTGCAAATACGATTATGGTGACATGTGCAAGTGGTGTGAATCCTTACAATGCAATCCCAAGTATGCCATCACTCATACAATCTCAAACACCACAATCAAGTCACTTCCCAAACCAAGACACATAATCGTATTCAAGTCTCTCATCCACACAAGCTCACCAAGAGATACCCAATCATTCTATCTTACTCAGGACTAATGATAACACAAGCCAACAACCTCTTTTTACCATATACTCTTTAACAATATAACTAGGTAACATATACTAGAACAAAGCCGTAAAGGCTAAGGATCTCAACCTTGACTATGCCATGACGATGTGGCACCACTACCACAATTCTCTAGGGAAGACATATCCAAGAGCACAACTCAGATTTAGCGAAACCGCTACCACCTATCGCACACAAGCCAAACACAATACCGAATCCACTAGCTAATTCCACGACTTAGCTTATGCCCACACAATCCACCAAACCGCATTAAACATCATCTATCCTTTCTGTTCCTCTATATACATATCTATATAGATACACATTGGTGAATTGATTTATCTTGCTCGATTAGTTTGTTTAACTCCCGG
>NMUG010009850.1:0-11143 GCA_002855965.1 Monotropa hypopitys | reverse complement strand
CTTGGGAGATGGCTCGGTGTGCTATCGATCTTCCCCTGTGTGTGCTCCACAACTGTCGGTGTGGAGCTCCTGCAGTACTCCCTCTACCAAAGTTGGATGCACACACATGAGGTATGGTCCTGAGAACGACCGTCTGTACAACTTGTCATGAGGGCCAAGCCAGAACCAAGCCAACTTATGGATGATTCGGTGGGCCTCCCTCTTGTCTTCTGGAAGTGAGCCATCCTTCAGGAATGCGATGATTGGGTCCATCCAGCTGGGACCCTGGCCGATGAAGAAGACGGCTAGCTGCCTCGGTGCTTCGATACTTGGCTGATCTAGGCTTTGGACGCTGATTGTCCTCTACTCCATGACTTCTGCTGCTGAGGCTATTCCGGCTAGAGCGTCGGCATGGGCATTTTGTTCCCTGCCGACCTGTTGGATTTGGAATTGCTTGAATAGCCCCATGCTTTGTTTAAATTTCAACATGTATCTCTCCATTCGCTCGTCTCGGCACTCGTAGTCACCGTTGACCTGGTTGACCACGAGCTGAGAGTCGCTATAGATGTTGATTCTCTGAATTTACAGCTCCTCGACAGCCTTCAGACCAGCTAGTAAGGCTTTATATTCTGCTTCATTGTTGGAAGCACTGAAGTTGAGCCGGAGGGAATGTTCGTGAGTGACGCACTCAGGGGAAATGAGGACAACTCCAGCTCCATTCCCTCGGCAATTCGAAGTGCCGTCCACATACATCCTCCATGAGTCCTGATTTAGCAGTGACTGTGGCGGGACCTGTTCGGAAATAATTTCTTCCGACTGAGGCTCCTCTGGCCGGGGAGAGAATTCTGCAATGAAGTCGGCCAGGATCTGGCCCTTAATAGCTGTCTTTGGCTGAAACTTGATGTCAAAATTGGCTAACTCGACCGCCCATTTGGTGAGTCGACGGGATAGGTCGGCACGTTTGAGTAATGCCCGGAGAGGGAACTCGGTCAGGACCACTATGGTATGCGCCTGGAAGTATGGTGCCAATTTTCTGGAAGCAATAACCAGAGCATAAGGAAGTTTTTCAAGAGGAAGATACCTGGTCTCGGCGCTGATGAGGGACTTGCTAGAAAAGTAGACCGGCTGTTGCTCAGACCCCTCTTGTCGGACCAATGCTGAGCTGACGGCGTGTGGCGTGACGGTAAGGTAAATGTATAACTCTTCCCCCTACATTGGTTTGGCAAGCAGGGGAACTGAAGAGAGATATTGTTTTAGGTTGCCGAGGGCTTCCATGCACTGGTCGGTCCACGTAAAATGCCTTCGGCTATTTTTCTTCAGTACCTCATAGAACAGCCAGCACTTGTCTGAGGACCTGCTGATGAATCGGTTGAGGGCCGCATCCATTCCTGCTAGCTTCTGCACTTCTTTCAAAGGTCTGGGCTCTTCGATCTTATGGATGGCCGAGACCTGAGACGGGTCGGTCTCAATACCCCATCGCGTGACAAGGTAGCCTAGGAATTTCCCCGAGCTGACCCCGAAGGCGCATTTGGAAGCGTTGAGCCGAAGCTTGTGCTTTTTCAAAATGTCAAACACCCTCTGGAGATCTTCCAGGTGGTCCTCTTCGGTCTTGCTCTTGACAACCGTATCATCTATGTAGGCCTCCACGGTATCGCCGAGCTGAGCGCTAAACATTTTTGTGATCATCCGCTGATAGGTCGCTCCGGCATTCTTCAGGCCGAAGGGCATTACTCTGTAGCAGAACAGGCCCCTTGGAGTGATAAATGATGTTTCTCTTGGTCTGGGCCGAACAATGCTATCTGGTGATACCCTCGGTATGCATCCATAAAGCTCATTCTCGAATGTCCGGCCGTTGAGTCGACCAGCTGATCGATCCTCGGCACCGGGAAGCTATCTTTGGAGCAAGCTTCATTGAGGTTAGTGTAGTCAACACAAACTCTCCACTTGCCGGTCTTCTTTTTGACCACCACCGTATTGGCTAACCAGGTGGGGTAGTGTACTTCTCGGATCGCCTGCGCTTCGGTCAGACGGTCCACTTCTTCAATAACTGCGTCGGCATGAGCAGCTGCCGACCGCATGGCCTTTTGAACAACGAGCCGGCACTCCGGCCGAACGTTGAGATGATGGATGATGAACTTTGGATTTACGCCTGGCATTTTATAGGGAGTCCATGCAAAAATTTCCACATTTCTTTTGAGGCAGCTGATTTTGGCCACCTTATCTGCTTCGGACATTTCTGAGCCGATAAGAAAGAAGCGCTCCGGATCGCCGGTGCTCAGAGGGACGGTGTCAAGGTCCTCAATGGATTTTGCCGAGGCACTTGAACCGACGTCCTCCAGTACTTGCTGATCTGGAACCTCCACCCAGTGGACATGCTCAGGGGTGACTTTTCCTTTGACAACAGCGATATAGCACTGCTTCGCCGAGGTCTGATCTCCCATAAGCTCCTCCACGCCTCGGCTGCCAATAAACTTGATAACCTGGTGGTATATGGAAGCGACTCCCTTTATGCTATGGACCCAGGTTCGGCCCAGAATAGCGTTATAGGGTGAGAGGACATCAACTACCACAAATTCCACCCCGGTGGTGACCATGTTGATGGTCACTGGTATTGTGATTTTGCCGAGCGGCCAGGCTGACACTGCGTTAAATCCTACCAATGGCACGTCGGTCGGTTGAAGGTCTTCTGATTTATACCCCATTTTCTTGAACATGGAATAATACATGACATCTGTCGAGCTGTCGAGGTCAATGAGGACTCTACTGACCTGGCAGTCGACAATTTGTAGGGTGACGACTAGTGCGTCGTCGTGGGGGTGCTGGACCCTTTCGGAATCTCTAGCAGAAAAAGTGATGGAATACCTGGTGTCCGGCTTGAGTTTCTTCGGCATAGGCTGGACGGCAAGGATCTCCTTTGCCTCTATCTGCTCTATTTCTGACTGAAGCTGCTCCTATCTCCGGTGGTCCACCATCCCGTGGATCACGTTGATGATGCATAGGGCCGTCTTGGGATCCTCTTTCGGCACGACAGCTGTCTTTTCTGCATCGATGAACTCCCCAAGATGGCCAGCTATGACCAACTCTTCAAGAAAATCTTTGTAGGCTCGGTAGTTGGTGGTGAGGTGTCCTTTTTCTCTGTGATAGGAGCACCTGAATTTGTAGTTCCCGCCCCTCTGTGCCCCCAACCGCTTCTCAGGCCATCTGAAGAACGGCTCCTTTTCGATTTTGCGAAGGAGCATGAATGTTGGATGTTTGAAGACGGTGGTGTGGGTCACATACTCGTACGGCTTGTACGTCCTCGGCTCCCCCGGCTGAACCGTGTTGGTCTCTTTTCTCTTAACCGTGCTATTGTGACTGGAGCCATGGCCGGAGTATTGCTCGGACTTGCTCCTTTCTTCCTTGGCTTCCTCCAATTTAGCATGGAGCTCAATTCTGGTCATGAGCTCATTCATTGTGGCCGGGGAGAACAACATCAAATCTTCGAACTCTCGGCTGGAGTGGTCCAGGTTGAGCTTAAATGACGTCACTGCAACCTTCTGGTCGTAGTCTTCAATCTCATTGTAGAAGTCCCAATACCGGGCTGCGTATTAGCGCAGAGATTCTGACCCGCTCGCCGAAGGCCGAGGAGGGAATCAACCTCTTTATTGACCCTAGTGTTGGTGATGAACCGAGCCAGGAAGGCCGTTGAGAGGTCTCTCCAAGAAGAAATGGACCCTGCTGGCAGTCGGTCAAACAAGAGTAACCCAACTTCACCGAGGCTGGATGGAAACAACTTACACATCAAGGCATCCTCCCCAGAATAGAGGGACATCATCTGCCTGAAATGCACGATGTGTGTATACGAATCCATCTTGGGATCGTATTTGTTGAACTTGGGGCTGAGAAGCCTGTCGGAGGCCTTACAGCTTCAATTTCAAGAGAGAATGGGGTGCAAGGGATTCTGTCCTGTCGGCACAGCTCATAGGTCCGAGCCGGCAGGACTTCCCTTCTCCTCCTTTGGGTGACCCCCTGCTCAGAGTGGGGTACCTGGCTCTTTCCGTGACCGCTGTGCCTTTGGTCCTGGAGGGGTGACAGTTCCCGTGCTGGACGAGGTCTCGGTGCTGCTGGAACTACGTCTGGCCCTAGGCGGTCAAAGACAGGTGGTCGACGACTGGCGGCCGAACGTTCCTCTCTATGCCGGGGAGGCGAGTCTCGACGCCTGACGTTACAGTCCTCGTTGATCCTCTGCCAGGGAGGAACTTCTTCCACCCTTTCACCCAACCTATGCAAGGCGGAGGGCCTGGTTTTTTGAGATTTGCTTCTACTCTGGGAAGGCTCTCGGTAATCTCGGCTATCTTCGGCATGGCTGGGCGCCGGTGCCTCCTTCCTCTTCTCGGTGGCCCTGCGCAAGAAAGTAATCTCGTGCATGAGAGCGTCAATCTGCTGGTCCCTCCGGCCCAAGTCTTCCTCCAACTTCCGGATGTACTGTCTCATTGTGAGCTTGGCTGGGGGGCTTGGACATTCGCTAGAGTGGATGCTTGCGTCGGCACGGGTGCGCTCAGAGGTGTGGAGAGCTGAGTCCCCTGTTCTGGCCACCTCTTTTTCCTTGTTCCTTCTGCCACCAGACTAGTTGTCCTTGGAGTTTCTGTCTCTGGAAGTCATCTTCAAGCTCACGGTAGGAATCTAAGTGTTTGAGAAATGGTTCTCCAGCGGAGTCGCCAATTGTTGGGGGGTAAGCCTTTCTGGTGGCGGATTCCGGCTGTGAGCGGTGGAGATGTGACTGTGCTATGCTGCAAAGAGAGACGAATGTTAGGCTACCAGCGGTTGTCGCCGGTGGACCCTCCGATGGCAAAGTCAGCAAGAGAGTTCTAGAGTGAGAAAGCAAATGGACAAAGTTTTTGCTAGTGAGAGAAGGTCTACCTCTGCATTGAATACTCTCCCTTATTTATATATCCATCGGAGAGTGGAAGACACGCGCTTCGGCGCGGGTGAACTGCTGTGGCAGGCCATGGGACAGTGCACCTGTCCCCCCTGCAGGTCTGAGCGTGTGGCCGACCGGCCGGCCCCGACAGTGTCAGGCAGCGGCGCCTGACAACATCGGGCGGCAAAAAAGCTGACGAAGCGTGCCTGACATTCTGTGGGAATCACGGAAAAGTTGATTCTGTGTCAGGTGTGTGTCTTCCATGTGCGCAAAACCCGGAATGCTGTCTTCGAGGGAATCTTTGCTGTGAACAAGGCATTTGTCCTATCTGGCCGAAGCGAGCTGCTTCGGTATTGTTGGTTGTAGACTTGGCCGTCCTGGGCTAGGAGACTTCTGCACAGAAGTGACCCCAAGGGAACATCCTTCGTCGGCCTTTGCTCTGCTCGGTCGCATGACCCCTCTTCCGTGTACGTCGGCTAGGCACCTTCTCTGGGCTTTGAGTCTCCGTGCCGGAGAGAGCCCCAGAGAGGCCCTGTCGTCGGCTAAGCTATGTTCGGCCGTCTGTTGGCTGGCCTATGCTGTGGTCCTCCTCGAGGAGGTCGCGGCTCCGGTCTCTTGGGAGTTTGGCCCCCAACACACGCAAATGGGGTAGCTCTTCTTCTCCTCCAAAGAGTAGAATTCCCAGTCTGAGCCCCCCACAAAGAAAAATTTGTCCTTCCAGGATTTGTTGGAGGAAGGGAGATCCTTGACCAGATATTCTCCCTTTTCCCGTTTTGAAAAATACCACCAACCACGGGTCATAGGACTTTCCTTCAAATTGAAAAGATGGAGAAAAACCCTCAAGGATAGTGGAGATTTGCCACTTGATGAGGCGCTCCATAAGATAGCACAACCCATTAGGGTCCTCCAGGCGTTGGGGTCAGCTATCCTGGAGCGAGCCAAAAGTGTGCCAGGATTTCCCTGGCCACGGGAGGAATCGGAATACACAGCCCTCCTTCCAGGGCTCCCAAGTAGATACACGCCTCATCCGGAGCACTGGAACAGGCACTCTCACCCTTCCGGGGGACACGGAGCAGCACGTTCGCCGGGATGTCATATTTATCCCTAATTAACTCTAAGTCAGACGCTGAGATGGAAGATTCATAGTTTCATGCCGCAAACTCATCTTCATGCCGATGACTTCTAATAGGGCGAGCTTCTGTAGGCTCTCCCCTTGAGGCCAAGGCCCTGACAGCCTCTCGTCCTAGGAGAGGGGACAGTCTCTACGTCCGTATCCACTTCCTACGAATCAGGAGGGGCAGAACCTTACTACTAGAACTCGCCATGAACTAATCTACTAGTGTGATAGCAAGAAAAGCAGAGATGACGTGAGGAGTCAGGCGTACCTGAGAGGGGATTCAGAATCGGAGACTTGAAG
This sequence comes from Monotropa hypopitys, assembly GCA_002855965.1. Classification (NCBI taxonomy): domain Eukaryota; kingdom Viridiplantae; phylum Streptophyta; class Magnoliopsida; order Ericales; family Ericaceae; genus Monotropa; species Monotropa hypopitys. The sequence continues at coordinate 4,847 of NMUG010009850.1, read as the reverse complement.
ATGATTGAAGAGAGGAAAGTATGGGGCTCCAAACGTAGGGTAAATGGGAGAGTGAAATAAAGACAGAAAGAACGTTTCTAACGCTGATGCAGCGTGATTTTGGGGAACAAATCACTCGCAACCTTCACAACTACGCAGCGGAATAAAATGAAACGGATAAGCAGAATACCACCGTTGAATCCGAAGATTGTCGATGTTGATTCTCTTCTCGATTTGTTGATTGGCAAGCCAATACCGGATCAGAGGCTCGTTAGTCTGTTGATTCGCACATGAATACCTAGAGGAACGGCTTCAAACACTCTCGTTGATTCTCGAAGCGAATATCGAAAGGGAATGGGGGTTGAACAAGCAAATTCTACTGTCAGGATTTAATTTCATCAAAAAGTGTCCAAAACAGTTACATTGTTCCCTATATATAGGGCGGCAGTAAGAAACCACAAGTAGCAAAAACCCTAAGAATAATTACTAGGCTCTTGACAGATTAGGCCCAAAAGAGGAAACAAAAAGGGAACCCTAAACAAGTGTGGTCCCACAAAAGGAATAAAGATAACTGAATAAAAATAAGCAATCATGCGTTGCCGCGCTGCCAAAGGCGGAGATGTCCAGAAGAGTGGGAGCTCGGGAAAGGGAGCAGTCAGCTCTCCTGGTGGTCGAAGTTGATCGTTTTGGTGAGACGGTCAATGCGCTGCAGGAGGTCTAGCCGAACTCCCGAGGTCGAAAGAATGGTATGCTGCTTGGAGGGCCACTTAGCTCGGGAGGAAGTCACGCAGCTCGGGAAATGTTTCTTCCCCAGTTCTTCAGTGCGGCACTGCGCGTCCGCAATGCCACTCCCCTCATATAGTGCTCAGCCAGTCTGTCTGCATCATCCTCCCTAGGTAGGCAAGGATTCGACCTCGAATCTGGCACGTCCTCTTCCTCGGAACTGTCACCATGGTACGGCTAGAGATGTTTTATGTTGAAGACATCCGAAATGTTAAGGTGACTGGGTAGCCGCAACTTGTAAGCATCGGCATTGATTTTCTCAATAATCTCATATGGTCCAATCTTCTGAGCAGCCAGCTTGTTGTATTCGTGGATGGGGTACCGGTCCTTTGTTAAGACGACCCACACGAAATCTCCTACACTGAATTCCATCAGGCACCGACGCTTGTCTGCAGCCCTCTTGTTCTTGTTCCCAGCTTCCCTCAAATTCTGTTGCACCTGTGTATGAATCTTCTGCAATTCTTCAACAAATTCCCCAGCCTTCTTGTGGATCTTTGTCAGGCTCGGTACCGGGGCAAGGTCGATTGGTTCTCGGGGTTGGAATCCATAGTTGGCCATGAATGGACTAAATCCCGAGCTGTGGTGAGTAGATCGGTTAAATGCAAACTCTGCTTGGTACAACTTCTGGTCCCATGCCTTTGGATTTTCTCCCATCAGACACCTGAGCAAATTACCAAGGGAACGATTAACCACTTCAGTCTATCCATCCGTCTGAGGGTGGTAGGCACTGCTAAAATCTAGTCGAGTACTGGTTAATTTCCATAGGCATCTCCAGAAGTGGCTCAAGAACTTTGAATCCCGGTTAGAAACAATGGATGTCAGTAATCCATGGAGGCGGTATACTTCACGGAAGTAGAGTTGTGCAATATGAATAGCGTCGTTGGTTTTCTTACAACCAATGAAGTGGGCCATTTGGGTGAACCGGTCTACCACCACAAAAATGGAATCATACCCGCGCTGAGTGCGCGGCAAGCCAAGGAAAAAATCCATGCTTACACTGGACCACAGTCTTTCTGGAATAGGCAAGGGTAGATATAGTCCGGCATTGGTAGCTGCCCCTTTGGAGACCTGGCAAACTCTGCATCTTCCCACAATCTTAGTCACATCTCGGAGAAGGGACGGCCAATAGTAAGTCTGGCTGACCAACTGGTAAGTTTTGTCCCTGCCGAGGTGCCCTTCCCCGTGCAGCTCCTTGAGGATTTTAAGTCATAGGCTGGAACTTGGCACGCATAGCTGAGCACCCTTGAAGAGAAATCCCTCATGTAGAGTATAGTCCCTGCGCCGTCCTGCCACGACTTCCTGAACAATAGGGGCGAACAACTCATCAGTATTGGTGAGCTCACTGAAAGATTCAAACCCCAAAACATCGCCCCGCAATATACTGAGAAGGCAAGTACGGCGACTAAGGGCATCCGCGACTCTGTTCTGCACACCTGATTTGTGTTTAAGAGTAAAGGTGAACTGTTGAAGATAAGCCGCCCACCTAGCAAGCCGCGCTGACAGCTTATCCTGGTTGTTGATGTGTTTCAAAGCGTCATGATCGGAGTATAACACAAAGTCACTTTAGGAAAGGTAGGGATACCAATGTTTCAACGCTTGCATGAGGGCATAGAACTCCACGTCATAAGTACTGTAATTTAACCTGGGCCCTTGCAATTTTTCACTGTAGAACGCGATGGGCCTTCCTTCCTGGCTAAGAACGACTCCAATTCCCACCTTGGAGGCATCACAGTGTAACTCGAACAGTTTGGAAAAGTCGGGCAAGGCGAGCACATGAGTGGTAGTCAACTTATCATTGATATCTTTGAACGTTTGAGCGGCTGCTTCCGTCCACTGGAACTGCCTGCGCTTCATACACTCCATAATTGGGGCCACAATAGTACTGAAGTTTGAAATGAACCGTCTATAGAATGAAGTGAGGCCATGGAAACTTCGTACTTCGTGTATGTTCCTCGGGGTAGGCCATTCCCAAACTGCCGAGATCTTTGTCGGGTCGGCTGAAATTCCATCCTTGGACACCACGTATCCTAGGAAGATCACACTACTCATCATAAAATAACACTTAGTTCGGGACACAAAGAACTGCCCTTCCCGTAATAAAGATAGGACTTGGCGCAGGTGCTGGAGATGAGTTTCACAATCTGGGCTATAGACAAGTATGTCATCAAAGTAGACAACCATATATTTTCCAATCAAGGGTCGGAATAGTTGGTTCATCACCCTCATAAAGGTACTCGGGGCATTGGACAGTTCGAAGGGAATAACCATCCATTCATAGAGGCCTTCCCTGATTTTAAACGCTATCTTCCATTCATCACCCTCCCGTATGCGGATTTGATGGTAGCCACTTTTTAGATCTAGTTTGCTGAATACTGATGCCGTGCTGAGCTGATCCAGGAGATCATCTAGTTGTGGAATAGGGAATCTGTACCGCACAGTAATTTTATTGATTGCGCGGCTATCCACACACATTCTCCATAAACCATCCTTCTTTGGTGTTAGTAGGGCCGGTACAGCACAAGGGCTAAGACTCTCCCTTATGTGTCCTTTGGTTAGGAGATCCTCCACTTGACTCCTCAGCTCCTCATGTTCCTTAGGGCTCATTCGGTAGTGCGGCCTGTTTGGCAGCGCGGCAGCAGGGACCAAGTCAATCTGATGTTGGATGTCGCAGAGAGGTGGCAACCCTACTGGAAGTGTGTCAGGGAAAACTTCCTCGAATTCGTCCAGCAGTTCCCGCACAGAGTCAGGGATTGTCTCCTGAGCTTGCTCGCTGCTGAGCTGCCGAACACCAATGCACGACTCTTGTTCCTTTATCACTAGGGCGTACACAACGCCAGACTCCATCATTTCACCAACGAATTTTCCTCGGGTTAGCAGGTTTGGAGAGTTCGCCATGATTGACTTTGGGACTTCTTCTTTGTTTGGGTATAGAACCACCTTCACATTGTTGAACATGAAGCTGTAGGTATTCTTACGGCCATCGTGTTGCACAGAATTGTCAAATTGCCATGGTCTCCCTAATAAGAAATGACAAACATCCATACCCACCACGTCACACCAAATCTGGTCCTTGTAGTTGGCTCCAATAGAGAAAGATACCAAGCTTCTTTTGCTCACAGGGACCTTCTTCCCTTCTTGCAACCACGTCAGCTTGTACGGGCTGGGGTGATCCTCTGTTGCCAAACCCAACTTTCGTATGGCTTCCTCGGAGATAACATTTTCGCAGCTTCCCGAATCAATAACAAACTTGCACACTTTACCTTCAACGGTACTGTCGCGCCCCGAAAATTTTCCGGTCTTCCCCGACCTTCTTCCCACGACGGCGGTCGCGAGGGAGGTTGCGTGCAAGGGGGAATTCTGTACTTTATTTTCTTTCGTTGGCTTAAATGCGACGGGTTTATGTTGTAAAGAAGGACAGCTGGATTGTTTAACTTAAAATGTCAAATTAAAAACAAATTGCAATTGCCGAGACAATATACATTTCATTATTAATCTGTTTTTCGGAGTCGCCACCTGGCATAGAGTTATGGTGTGCCAAGTCACCGGTTTTTGAAAAGGTTTAGTCTGTGAAATTCTATAGTTTCAGGTTCGGGGATTTACTGTTACGAGTAGGGAAGGTGTTAGGCACCCTACATCGCCCTTTCGGTACTTTATTTTTCAAATCAACCTTTATTAACCTAATTCTAAAACATTTTCTCAGCCAAGAGAAATAAGATATTTCCAAAAGGGTGAGTTTATTTGTTTTTGTGATTTTCTGTAAATGGACAGAACTTTGACGTATTTTGTTTGTTTTCTCTTTTTCTTGAAATCTCAAAGGAATAATGAATGACCCGACAAAGTGTCGATTCACAAATCATTCCTCGATTCAAATCACGAAGGTTACTAAACTTCGCCGGTGATCTAAATCAAGAGATTTGATGTTTTTATTTATTTTTCATTTTGTTTGAAATCTCAAAGGAATGATAAGTGATCCGGTCAGGGCCGACTCACAAACCATTTCCCGATTCAAATCACGAAGGTTACTAAACTTCGCCGGTGATCTAAATCAAGAGATTTGATGTTTTTGTTTGCATTTTGTTTTGTTT
>NMUG010009849.1:0-11143 GCA_002855965.1 Monotropa hypopitys | reverse complement strand
TTTAAATTCAAAAAAAAAAATATGGCTTGAAAATCCGGGGCGTGACAGAAGTAAATACCCCAATGTTCATTTTTTCTAAAATTTCAATATCTTCGGGAGTGAAGTGTATCTCCTCCGAGGATTTACTTGTTTGAGCAAAATCAAGGATTGGGACATCAATTTCATCTTCACTTGAGGTATTTGAAATCGGCATGTCATCAAGACTTTCTAAAAATGTTTCCAAAGCATTTTTTAAAAGGCATGAGTGTGAGTATGATGATGAAATATCCTCAATATCTTCCCTAGATTCCTCAACTTCACTAGGGGGTTCTATATTGTCAACATCAAATGGAACCTCTTCAACCAATGTAATCTTATCACCAACACTTTCCAAAAATTTATCTAAGGCATGTTCTAGAGATCCCGGATGTGGTGGTGATAATGGGATATAGTCATCCAAAGAACAATGATCATTCATTTCAATAGGAGGTTCCAAATCATAGACATTGGGTGAAACCCCCTCAACTAATGTAAGCACATCATTAAAATATTGTTCCGAATTTTGTGCAATTGGCTCCAAATAAGTGAATTGTTGTGGAGCCATTTCTTCATTGAAAGAATTTAATGATGGTTCATATGAATACTCACATTCCCCATAATTAGAGTGGGTATTCCACTCTTGAAAAGATGGATTAGGGAATGAATGAGTCTATCCTTCTATGCATGGTTGCTTGAAGTAAAATGCTTCAAGAAATTTTTGTTGCATTTGTGACCAAGAGTATATTGACCTAGGAGGCACCGTATCTAACCAATTTCTAGCATTATCATGCAAGGTGTATGCAAATAAATGCATTCTTGCTTCCTCCTCCCATTGGTTTTCTTCGAACAAAAACCTTACACTTTCCAAGAATAATTCAACATGTGTGTATGAATTTTCATCCTCAAATCCATGGAAATTGGGCAAATGTTGGAGCATACCCAAACGAATTTTGTATTGATTAGGACTCGGAGGCATGACAAGACATAAGGGATTTGGAAGTTCTTTATCATGATAATAATCCCTCATGGTGTATTTGGTAGACACTCCATTGTAAGTTTGGTAAAAAGAGTAATCAACATCCTCTTGCCACTCATATGAGTCCAAAGAATCAACAAATGAATCCATGACTTCACTATGTGAAACAAATCTTGTCTTTTTCAAGCTCAAGAGTTAGAGCCAAAAATCTGTCTAAAAAGTGTCAAACTCAAAAATTCAACTAAAAGTTGCCTATCCCCGGCAACGGCGCCAAAAATGCTTGACTTGTTTTTATTATTTCCCAAGCGTAGGAATAGAACTCATCGCGCATAATAAAACTTGGTAAGTCCAAGGTTGAATCCACAGGGATAGGGTTTTTTAGTGTAAACCTTTGAATATATCAAAGAACAAAAGAAGAGTTGTCATTCAACCTAGCTAAAAATGATCTTTGTGTTTTAAGAGTAAACTAAAGAAATCTAGATATATGAAATGAAAGTGGTTGGATCTTTAGAGATTCAATCGTATGAACTCAAGATTCATTATGTACTTAAACATATAGACTGATTATGATGCAAGCCATAATACATTCAACATGTCAAACATAAGCTAGGAATGATTCAAGGAAATTCATCCTTGTACTTGAAATGAGTTAGTTTTAAGCATTGGATGTGCCATCCTATAGATGTCTACAACCAATCAAAATCCTAACCATGACTAGCCAATTAAGAATATTGAATCGAAAGAGGAAGAATAAACACATTCATTCTTAAGATGAAATTCTTTTGGATTAAGCATTGAAAGTGCCAACTAAAAAGCTGTCTACATTCAATCAAAGTCCTTAGGCATTAACAACCTAATCATGAATTATTGACCTTCTTAACAAAGGTGCTTATGGTGATTTGAGAATTAAGGAAGAAATGCAACATGAAACTTAATTCATATGATCTAGTACTCCTTAGATCCAACCAAAGAATCTAATTATCCATGCTAAGAAATTGAGCAACAACAAGTAAAAATAGTGAAATCTTCATTGAAAGATGAAAAGTATTACAAATCCTACTTGCAAATGTAAAGAAATATAAGCTAGAATTGACACCTACCTTGAGAACTTGGAGAATCCTAGTTGTCACACTCTAGGAACTTCAAGCACCTTCAACCTCCTTCAAAGATCTTCAATCACCTTCAATGATCCTCAACCTCCTTTGAAGGCCTTCAACCATCTTCAATGATCTTCAACCTTTATTCAAAGGTCTTCAAACTACTCCTAAAATGCTCTCTAATCTCTAAAACTTGTAAAAATGAATAAAAGCTTGAACTGCTTCAATCCTAACTCTAAAAACCTATTTATACTCCTCCTCATACTCAAAAATGACCATTTTACCCTTAATGAATCGTGCACAAATAGTCCCCACCGACTTAGTACAAAACAACAGAATTTTCCATCAGACGTCCAAGATACCAGTATCTTAGCTTCTAGATATCGGTATCTTGAGCTTAGATATCGATTTCTTCATCTTTGGATATCGGTTTCTTCATACTTCGATCATCCTTCATTTACGTATTTTCCTCAAGATATCGATATCTTATACCCTAAGATACCAATATTTAGAGGCTCTGATCAGACCTCAGCTCTTCCACATCTTTACATACCGATTTCTTCAGCAATATCTTCCCAAGATACCGGTATCTTTAACTCCAAGATACCGATATCTTCATGTTCTGTTCCAACCTTCAGAAACTCCTCTGGGATATCGGTTTCTCCAGCCTGGCTCCTCCTTCCCTAGATACCGATATCTTAGTAAATCTAGATATCGGTATCTCGGGTTTTTAATGAGATTTTTCCTTCTTTGCATTCTGCAACTTGCTCTTCTTCATTATTCTTCAACAATCATCTTTGCAAATGATTTTCTTGGGAGAATTCAACACTTATGTAGTGTTTTTCTCTTGAAATCTAAGGGTAAATATGGATCGCATTGCTTTGGTTGCTTCTTTGAACATTTTGAGCCCTTTAACCTATATTTGAAGCAACTTCCCAACACATTAGGAAAAGTAAAATACAAGTGTAAATGACATTATTTAATGCAAAAGATTAGCAAAAGGGTACGGAAATGTGATAAACTAATACAATATTGCATAGCAATCAGTTGTGCTCTCCCCATCCCCCTGTATGAGCTTCAATTTTAGTCAATTTCATGTCCATGTGTATATTCTCGAAATTGACCTAGGATTGGGTGTTAAATCATGAAATTTGTTAAGGGTTTATGCATTTGTAGTGTTTAATTACATTCTATGGGGTTCAATTTCATATTTAAGTAATTTGGGCAAAAAACCCCAAATTTGGGAAAACCTTAGATTTTTACAAATTGGGGCTTTTGATGCATAAGTAGTCTCATGATGAAATTGAGTAGGTATTCATGTAATTGAACATATTTCATATCAATTTGATAAATTGGGTACATTGATCATATGTGGGAAATCATGAGATAGTGTGTGGGTTTCATGTCGTATCATGAGTCGTGCATGGCTTAATTTGGATTACATAACATTTATATAGAATTTACTAGCATGGACTAGGGGTGATAACATGACGGACTCATTGAACGAAACATGATAACGTATGCGACGGATACGATGGACTAGCCTTGTCTAGGTGACGTAACGATAGTGGTTTGATTGATATGGTATACGGAAACGGACTTATGACGGGGTTTCTGAGATGGTCGCGCCATCCACGACATTGTGCACAATGGGGGTACCTTGGCCCTCCCAGCGGTTTCTTGGGGAACGTATGGAAAGGATGGTTAGTGGGTTTGGCCGCCCACTAGACTACTCCTACCCTATCAAATGTTACATGACACGTTGACACGTTGGACTAGGACAGCCCGGAGTGGACTTATGATGGGACTCCGTGGCGTATCCACAATTACGAGAAGCGTTGGTTGAACAATTTGAATAACTTAGGATGGACTTTCGAGGGGATCCTAAGGAGTATTCATATTTGAACACGAGGAACAACGTGATAGACTTATATTAAGATAAAGGAAATTAAATAGAAAGTTGTGTGTGGGTTCATAACCATGTGTCTCAATTACTTGTTTAGCATATCAAGTGTGTGGGTGTGTGATAGGGTCACATGTTAGACATGGATCATTGCCTTTGTTATGCTTAGTACATATGCGTGTGTTGCATTCCCAACATTCACACACTCGTCCACGTCGATCTTGAGCATGATAGATATTTGGTATTTCCTACTTTAGCGTGACACGCTCTTTTTTTTAGGTTCTACAGGAAAGAATCAAGTCGTGGAGGATTTTGAATCCCCTTGACCATTTTGATAATTTAGTAGTTTTTGAGAAACTATGTACTCTCTATTTTTGAAAATACCCGGCTTGTGAGTTGTTTCATTTCATGGCATGTAATAACTTAAACTCAAAATTTCCTTCTCTTCTACCTCTTATATGGTTTGGACTTATGAATTAAATTTTCCGCACTCACTCTCGGATTTTTGGTGAATTTATAATGGGGTGTGACTGGTATTTAACTTCTTGCAAATGATAATGATCCATGCTTGTGTCCCCATTGGTAAACAAATTATATATTTAAAAAAAATGGTTTGAAAATTCGGGGCGTGACAACTTGGTATCAGAGCTTTCAGTTTCGAAAACTTAGGCCTTTGGGGAGACTCTCAGTCTCAATGGGTTGCATGTGGTATTATGGCATTGTCTAGCATGTGTGTGAACATGTACTGCATACATTGGCATGATCCATAGGTTGACATGAGTTGTGAAGTACACATGTGCATGGTTCCCTTCCATTGGATGTAACTCTGTTGCTTGATTTCATTGATTACGAATATTCGTTGTTGGTATTGTCGAGTATCCTTCTCCTTGGTTGAGTTTCACTTCATCGATTAAGTCATCTGTTAGAGCCTTTTCTTGCGCTCCTTTCTCATCAAATTCGCGATCTCTTGTAGAAATGGCTTATTGTCGCGGTAGGAGAGGTGGTCGTGGTCGTGGTCGCCGAGGTGCGCACGTCCAAGATGCTCATAACGAACAAGTCAATGATAGGATGAGCGGATTGGAGGGCGAGGCCCCTCCTGTTATTCCTATTCCTCAGGGGTTTGTGGCTCCTGGTCAGTTGCTCGAGAGCTTGCGGCCGCCATGGTCGAAGCTAACCGGGGATTTGTTGCTCCGCGAGAGAATGCGGGGAATCGTACTATCGAGGCCTTACGTGAATTTAGGCGTATGGATCCTCTAAAGTTTAACGGTGAAGGCAATCCATTAGAGGCGGATCATTGGCTATTTGAAGTAAAGAAGGTGTTGGACACTCTGGAGATTGTGGAGGATAAATTACGGATTTCTTTTGCCACTTACCAGTTGACTGGAGAGGCTAGTCGGTGGTGGAGTTCCATTCTAGAGATGCGTCGTACGAGTTTACTTACCGGTGGAGATGCTGATCCACAGGCTATCCTGGATCTTGTTCGTGGTATGACTTGGGCCGACTTTCAGACTGTCTTTGAGGGGAAGTATTTTCCAGAGAGTTTCAGGGAGCAGTTGCGCGATCAGTTCGAGCGATTGGAGCAGAGGACGATGACTGTGTCCCAGTATGCTACGCATTTTCAGGCACTGTCGAGATTTGCTACAGATCTGGTGAGTACAGAAGAGAGGAAGTGCAAGCGTTTCGAGAAGGGTCTCCATCCTTCGGGTTAGAGGTTGGTGATGAGCCAACGCATTCGGGTGTTTGCTGATGTTGTTGATTGTGCTAGGGCTATTGAGCCCAAAAGGGACCCGTCTAGAGAGGTGAAGGTTTGGGAACCACGTCGTCAGGTTTCCAATTCGAGTTCCTCGTCGGGCAGTTTCGGGAGAAAACGCGAGAGAAAGCCATCCCATTTTTCTAGAGGTCAGCGGTCGCATGGTGGTACTAGTTCAGCGAGGAGCCCAGTGGTTTGTCACAAATGTCATCAGCCAGGACATCGACGAATAGAGTGAAGGACCCTAGCTTGTTACAGGTGTGACCAAGTGGGCCACATGGCCAGAGATTGCCCAGGAAGGGTCGGTGATCGCAGTGAGGCAGGGTCATTGCAGCAGCCTCGGGGTGGGCATCAGCGTTCTCATCAGTCAGGACTGGCAGCGTCAGTTCAGGCTTCGCGTGTTGGGGGAGTTGTGACACTTGCCAAGCCAGTGCAGCAGTTACAGCAGAGGGGCAGTCACCATCAGGGTCCGACTACTCATGGCAGAGTTTTTGCCATTCCAGCAGTCTCAGTTCCCTCCACTTCTCAGCCGCAGCCGGAGACTTCGGTAGTGCGTGGTATGTTTCTTATTTACAATTCTCGGGCTAATGTCTTCTTCGACTCGGGTGCATCGCATTCATTTCTAGCTGCATCTTTCGTCCGTGCTTTGGGGTTAGACTTGGACGTCCTTTATCCACCGTTGTTTGTTGACACTCCCATTGGAGGCCGTGTTCGTCTAGACCGAGTGTGCAGGGACTGTGAGTTGACTCTTGAGGACCACCGGTTTACTTTTGATTTCATTGTTCTAGAAATGTCTGGGTTCGATCTGATTCTAGGGATGGATTGGTTGTCTACCTTCCATGCCCATATTGATTGTCATCGACGCCGAGTGCGATTGTTCTCTCATGGAGGACTTTATTTCTATGTGTATGACGATCAGAAGGAGTCCACCGATTATTCTTTCTACGATCCGAGGAACCGCGATTCTGTCAGTTGTTTGTTGGCCAGTCTTAGTCTCGACGACGATTCTTCTCTACGTGGGGAGTCGCCCCCAGTTGTTTGCAAATTTCCTGACATTTTTCTGGCAGAGTTGCCCGGTTTGCCACCTAGGCGAGAGGTGGAGTTCTCCATTGACTTGCTTCCCGGTACGTCTCCGATCTCGATACCACCTTATAGATTTGCACCAGCGGAGTTACGAGAGTTAAAATCCCAGTTGCAAGAATTGCATGATTTGGGCTTCATTCGGCCTAGTTCTTCCCCGTGGGACGCACCTGCTTTATTTGCGAAGAAGAAAGACGGTTCACTACGACTATGTATCGATTATCGAAAGTTAAATCGTGTAACGGTAAAGAATAAGTATCCAATGCCTAGGATCAATGACTTGTTTGATCAACTGCGTGGTTAGGTGTGTTTTTCCAAGATAGATTTGCGTTCTGGTTACCATCAATTATTAGTGCGAGCGGAGGATATTCCGAAGACAGCTTTTCGTACCCGATATGGTCACTTTGAGTTCGTCGTCATGCCTTTCGGTCTGACCAACGCTCCAGCGACGTTCATGGATCTCATGAACCGTATCTTCCGTATCCACCTTGATCGTTTTGTGGTAGTGTTCATTGACGATCTTCTTATCAATTCTGCGTCAGAGGAGGAACATCATATTCATCTACGGGTTGTGCTAGAGTTGTTGCGAGAGCACCGTTTGTATGCCAAGCTTAGCAAATGCGAGTTTTGGCTTCCGGAAGTGAAATTTCTGGGTCACGTCGTGTCGCAGGGAGGCGTCTCACTTGATCCCAGCAAGGTTGATGCTGTTTCTTTGTGGCTGCGTCCACAAAGTGTGTTTGATATTCGAAGTTTTCTTGGCCTAGCTGGTTACTACCGGCGTTTTGTGTTAGACTTTTCTCGACTTGCGGCACCTTTGACTCGTTTGACCCGCAAAGGTATTCCTTTTCTTTGGGATGATAGTTGTGAATCGGCCTTTGAAGAGTTGAAGCGGCGGATCACTAAGGCACCTATTCTTATCGTTCCCGAGCACGGAGTTGGTTATTCAGTGTATTGTGATGCTTCACATGATGGGTTGGGTTGTGTACTTATGCAAGAGGGCAAAGTTGTGTCTTATGGATCGCGACAGTTGAAGACTCACGAAAAGAATTACCCGACGCATGATTTGGAGTTGGCGGCAATCGTTTTTGCGTTGAAGATGTGGCGGAATTACTTGTACGGTGAGCGGTTCGAAGTCTTCTCCGACTATAAGAGCTTAAAGTATTTGTTTACCCAGAAGGAGCTAAATTTACGACAGAGGCGATGGATGGAGCATTTGGAAGATTATGATTTCGAGTTGCATTACCATCCTGGTAAGGCAAATGTGGTTGCGGACGCTTTGAGCCGACGGTCTTCTCATTTGGCGAGTTTGATTGTTTCCGATTGGAGATCTATGGAAGACTTGGGTCCTTACATTCTTCACTCTGAAGAGACCAGTGATCTTGCGACGTTGTGCAACTTGACTATCCATTCCGAGCTTTCTAGATTGTTTATCGAGGCACATGCAGCAGATTCAGAGGCTTTAGAGTTCCGTTCTAGATTTCTCAGCGGCAATGCACGACAGGGTTAGATGATCCATGCAGATTCTAGTTTGCGTAAACATGGTAGACTGTTCGTTCCTACTTCATGCCGAGAGAACATTTTGCACGAGTTCCACCATTCTCCTTTTGGCAGTTCATCCGGGAGGTTCCAAGATGTACCACGATCTTCGACAGCAGTTCAGGTGGCCCGGGATGAAGAAAGACGTTGCAGTGTTTGTTTCTAGATGCCTTACGTGTTAGCAGGTGAAAGCGGAGCATCAACGTCCAGCAGGTTTACTTCAGCCCCTACCTATTGCAGAGTGGAAGTGGGAGCATGTGACTATGGATTTCGCGGCAGGTTTTCCGAAATCATCAGGAGGGCAGGATGCTATTTGGATCATCGTCGACTGATTGACGAAGACAGCGCACTTCTTACCGATTAGAGTTTCTCAGTCCGTGGATTCCTTGAGCCAACTGTAAGTTCGAGAGATTGTTAGACTTCACGGTGTACTTTCATCTATTGTTTCCGACCGAGATCCCAGGTTCACTTCGCATTTTTGGCGTAGCTTGCAGACTTCACTTGGGACAAAGCTTATGTTCAGCACAACATTTCATCTGCAGACGGACGGTCAGTCAGAGTGCACTATTCAGGTTCTCGAGGATATGTTGCGTGCGTGTGTGCTAGATTTTCAGGGGAGTTGGGTCGATCATCTTCCTTTGATCGAGTTTCGTACAACAATAGCTACCATTTGAGTATTGGCATGGCACCGTTCGAGGCGTTGTATGGGAGACCTTGTCGTTCATCGGTTTGTTGGTTGGATGTAGGCGAGGCGGCCATCGTTGGACCCGAGATGACATTGCAGATAACGGAACAGATCAAGACTATCCGGCAGAGATTGATTACAGCTCAGAGTCTTTACAAAAGTTATGCGGATCGACGTCGCACTCCTTTGTCGTTCGAGGTTGGTGATCATGTTTTCCTCAAAGTTTCTCCTCGTCAGAGTGTTTCGCGTTTTGGGAAGGAGGGAAAGTTGATACCGCGCTTCATTGGACCATTTGATATCATAGAGAAGATTGGAGAGGTGGCTTATCGACTTGCTTTACCGTCTAATATTTTGAAAGTTCACGACGTTTTTCACGTATCTATGTTGCGAAAGTATGAACCGGATCCTTCGCATGTTCTTGATTGGTTGAACATCGAGCTTGAAGCCGACATATCATATGAAGAAAGGACCATTCGTGTCTTGGACTCACGGGAGCAAGTGTTACGGGGAAAGACCATTCCACTTTTGAAGATTCTTTGGAACAACCGTGGTATCGAAGAAGCTACATGGGAGCGAGAAGATGAAAATAACCAAAAATATCAAAATTCATTTCTTTCTTCAAAATCATTTCATAAAAACCAAAACAGAGTCGAAATACTGCCCATCTAAAAAATACAAAATAAAATCAAAAGAAAAATGCATTCAATTCATCCACAGCATTAGTCATATATATATTATTTTCTCTTGGCGAGAAATCATTGATTTTAGTTAAAAGAAAATTTTCTTTTGAAAATGAACTACCGAAAGGGCGAGTGGGGTGTCTAACACCTTCCCTATTCGTAATTTAATCCCCAAATCCAATTTTTGATTACAAAGACACCTTTCTAATAAAAATTGGTGACTTGGCACACCGTAACTATATGCTAAGTGACAATTCTGAAAAATAGATTAATAATAGGATGTATATTGTCTTGGCAATTGTAAAACCGTTATTAAGTCTGAACATTTTTAAAATCTGGTAAAGTCCAACCATCAATTTTCATTTCCAAAATACGTCACAACTAAGCCAAGAAAAGATTAGATTGTGTCCCAGAAAGTGCTCCTTCCCACAGGAGGCAAAGAAATGGACGGAAAATTTTCCCGATGCGACAGTTGGCAATTTTGCTGGGGTCCTTAAAGAGGATTTCGGCTTCCAAAATTTTTTTAAAAACAAAATTTCTCCATACTCAAAATCAATCATCTCTCATCTAATATTATTGATGTTTATTGTATTTAATCTTTTCAGGAACATTACAGGGGGCACTTCGGTAAAAAAAACCTGCAATGAAAAAAATTTCATTGCACTGAAACATTTACTGCTTATATATGTTCATATATATTGCAAAAGGATTCCCCTCATTTTCAAAAAAAATCTTACTTATATTGTATTGTACATTTTCTATACATCATATTCATATCCTATTTCGAATGGAGGTCATTACTATCCCAAATGGATGTGTCCCTTATCAACCCTCGGGGGCCCAATAATACTTTGCGTGACCCTAAAAAGTCTATGGGTGAAATAGGGTACTCCAACCAAATCACCGACTTAAAGATGGTACCCTCACGGGGCCGAAGGTCTGATGATTTGGGAACCGTATACTTCTCAACCACATAACCTCATACTGCATATAGAAAGCCAAAAAAAGAGAGTCATAAACCAAAACCCTATTACAATTATTCGGAAAACATTTTCATTCCGAGGAAAATCCTTATATACATCTTGCTAAAAAATTCTCCACAAAAAACACAATGTATTTAGGGACATTGGTCAAAATTAGACTATGGACTCATCATTCAAACTCTCCAAAATTTTATAATCCGACACAATGCCCCAGACTTCATGTCCAGGGCACGTCCCGAGTTGTAAATTAAAATGGAAGTCCATACATCTCCAAAATCCTTAAAGATTTCTTTTTGTATACTAATTCGAGCTTAGTGTTGTTATATAGGTACTAACACGGCTCACCCGGATCATTTACAGAGGAGAATCACTCAATCTCTAACCCGAACGATGGCTGAAGAGGCACTTAATCAGACTCCCCAAGAGCCGAAACCG